>CAUYPK010127401.1:0-92964 GCA_963574355.1 Loris lydekkerianus
AAATACAAAAAAGCCCATTTTCACTTTCTTTCTTTTTCTTACTTTTCTTTTATTTTCTTTCGTTTTTTTTTTTTTTTTTTTTTTTTTTTGTTTCTTTGGATTGCTTGAGTTGTAAAAGTTTGAGCAGTTTTTAAACAGCAATGTTTAAACCCTCCAGTCAACTCAGAGGCCATAGTCTCCTGCACTTTCCACTCCCAAACCTTTTTGATCATCACATCTGACTTTGATCATCACATCTTCGATTATGTGTATGATTAAAGGCGTGTGGCTGTGAAGGGGAGTGCAGACTGGAAGTGACATTTGAAGGGCTCTATTAGCCTTCTGTAGGTCAGGAAAGGTCGGGCACAGGACATTGTTAATACTCTAGATTCTGGTAATTTTCCACTGGGTATAGGTGTGCTAACATTCAGAGGTTTTTTGCTGCTCTTTGAAAGCCGTCAAACTCATAATCCCATGCAGATAACACTAATGACATTAATGCCAGCCAACTTTCACTGTGCACGTGAGGCTAACTCAACTGCAGGAATTCTCTCGCTTAATCATCAGAAGATCCTCCCCCCGGTAATGTCATCCCTTTTTGCCTACAAGGAGATTGAAGTTAGGGGTGTTACATATGTGACGCAGGTCACTCACAGGTAAGGGGCAGAGCCTGATTGAGAACTCTGAGTTTACTCTTCATCCTTATACAATCTACCTCCCCCAGAAAAGTGTGTAACAGCATCCTTCTTACTTTATGTCCAACTCCTAAACTTTCCTGAACCCAGTTTGTTGAAATGGCTTTACTTCTGGAAGTTTGACCTACCTGCCACTTCTCAGCAAAGAAAAGACCTAGGCAGGGTGGAGGGTGACAAAAGACGATGAGAGAGATAAACCTAATCTTCTACTACTACCGTATGTTATGAAATTTAAATAACTCTTTGAATTTATTTTCCTTAAATATTTTCTTCTTTCTTCTTTAAAAATATAAAGGAGATAAAAATTATAATCTCCCAATTAAGAAGAATGCCTGTAAGATTTTTTTGTATGTCTTCTATCTTATTTTTATGTGTATATTTGTGTGTGTGTGAATCACATTGGGATATATATATATATATGTATTTTTCACTTATTACTAAACCATTTTTCTTTTGTTGTTTCCAGGGACTGGAGAGATTGCACACTTGGCAAACCAATCCAGAATACAAAGCTTTTTTTGTTAATTAGCTATACATCCCATATTTGACTTTCTGATCTTTCTTGTACCACAATATCTTATCTCTTGCCAAATCTCACTGATTCATCCCCTGCCATCTCTTGTTTTTTTCCTCTATTCCCATTGCCACTTTCATATACGACCTGTGTTACCTTTCTCTTGCATCTTTCCTCCCAACTTGTCAAGGTCACCAAAGCCCTGCCCATTAATAATCCAGTGATGTTCAATGTATCCATGTCTTTCTTTTGGTGCCATTCACTAATTCAAGGTCACAAAGATTGATGCCCATGTTTCCTTCTGGGAGTTTTATATTTTAGCTCTTACATTTAGCTCCTGATCCATTTTGAGCTGATTTTTGTATATGATATAATGTAGGGATTCAACCTCATCCTTTTGCACGTAAATATCCAGTTGTCCAGCACCATTTGCTGAAAAGGCTACTCTTTATCTTTGAATTTTTCTTGTAGCCTTGTCAAAAAATCAACTGAGTATAAACAGAAGGGCTTGTTTCTGGACTCCCAGTTTTGTTCCATTTATGTATACGTCTATTTTTTGTTAAATTTAACTTAAGCATTTTATTCTTTTTGCATTGTAAATGAAATAGTTTTCTTAATTTCATTTTTAACTTGTTCATTATTACTGTATAGACATATAATTGATTTTCATACACTGATCTTGCATCTCAATCAATTTTAATAGTTTTTTAGTGAGTTCTTTAGGATTTTCTATACGCTTGTAGATCATGTCATCTGCAAATAGAAACTTCTTCTTTTCCAATCTAGATTTTTTTTTCTTTTTCTTTCTTATTTACTCCAGCTAACACCCCCAGTACAACATTGACATCAAAAAGCAGTCATTGCTGTTTTGTACTTGATTTTAAAGGGAAAGCACTCAGTCTTTCAGTATTAAATATGATGCCAGTTGTGAGTTTTCATAGATGTCTGTTATCAGGTTTAGGAAGTTCTTTTTCATTCCCTAGTTTGTTGATCTTTTTTAAACAAAATTATCCCATTTTTATTTTATTTTTTAGAGATGAGGTCTTGCTCTGTCACTCAGGCTTGGAGTACAGTGGTACAATTGTGATTCACTATAACCTTGAACTCCTGGGCTCAAGCAATCCTTCTGTGTCAGCCTCCAGAGTCACTGGTCACTGGATTACAGATTTAAGCCACCATGTCTGGCCCTATTTGTTTTGTTTTGTTTTTGAGGCAGGGTCTCTGTTGCCTGGGCTAGTGTGTACAGTGGCACCATCACAGCTCACAGAAACCTCAAACTCCTGGGTTCACGTGATCCTCCTGCTTCAGCCTTCTGAGTAGCAGGGACTACAGGTGAATGCCACCAGACACAGCCAACTTTTCTATTTTTTGTAGAGATGTGGGTGGATCTTGCTTTTACTCAGTCTGGTTTTGAACTTCTGACCTCAAGGGATCCTCCTGCCTTGGTCTCCCAAAGTACTAGGATTAGAGACATAAACTAGCATACCTGGCTAATAATATTTTTTATATATTGCTGAACTTGATTTGCTAATATTCTCTTAAGGATTTTTATATTTATATAAGAAAGATTGGTCTGCAATCTTTTTCTCTCCTTTCAATGTCTTTATCTTACATGGTATCAGAGTGATGCTGGCTTCAGAATAACATGAGAATTTTCCCCTTCTATGTATTTTTTGGAAGAGTTTATAAGAATTAGTAGTAATTGTTTCTTAAATGTTTGGGAGAAATCCTAAGCAAAACCATCTGGCCCAAGACTTTTGTTTTGGTGGGTAATTTTAAATGACTAATTCAAATCTTTTACTTGTTATAGGTCTATTCGGATTTTCTATTTCTTCTTGAGTCAATTTCAGTAGTATTTGTCCTTCTAAAAATTTGTCTATTTTATCTAAGTTGTCAAATTTGTTTAAAGTTGTTCATAGCATTTACTGATAATTCCTTTTATTTCTGCAAGATTAATAATATTCCTCTTTCACTCCTAATTTTAGTAATTAAGAATCTTTTTTCTTTTTTTAGGTCAGTCCAGCTAAAGCCTATCCATTGTGCTGACTTTTTCCAGAGAACCAGCTTTTAGTTTCATTGACTTTTTTTCCTGTGGTGTTTCTTTTTCTGATTATATTAATTTCAGCTCTAATCCTTATTATTTCCTTCTTTTTTGCTTTCTTTAAGTTTCATTGCTCAGTAATAAAATAAATGATAAATATATTTATATACCTATTAACAAAGTTACAGAGGATGAGCTGAGAAGTGGTGCTCTAAGTAATGATGATTTGTATGTGTACTACAGACTACCTGAACTCATCAATAGTTCTCAACCTTACTTATCCTGCATTAAAGAGTGGCTTCAGTTTGAAATTAGTAGACATTGCAAGTATCAAGGTCACTTCTGGATTTAATGCAAGACTCACTTTGCTTCTCAGCAAATCTCACTTCTTCAGTAAGATTTCTTGAAATAGAGAGGACAACTCATTAATCTCTTGAGAAAAGAACTAGAGTCAGGGTGGTTATGCTTGAGATTCAGATTAAAATTCTGAAAACATGACAATAAGGGATGTGTAATTGAACTAGAAGATGCATCTTTATCTTAGGAGCCAAAAGGAAAACCCACTTAGGAAGATGCAGTGGGCAATGTTCAAGTTTAAAAATGAAGGAATTCCACCATGGAATGCCACTTGAAATTTCTTAGGGCTCCTAAGACTCTTGGCTTAGATACTATGATCTGCATTTTTTAGTGGTAATACTCTTCCTTTTTATCCTGCAGTTTTCTCCTTTTTTTTTTTTCTTTCTAGCCAGGGTCTCTCTGTCAGCCGTGATGAAGTGCACTGGTGCATCATATCTCACTGAACCCTCAAACTCTTGGGATCAAGTGATCCTCCTGTCTCAGTATACAAGTAGCTAGGACTACAGATGTGAGCCACCATGTCTAGATATTTTATTTTTATTTTTGTAGAGACAAAGTCTTGCTATGTTGTCCAGGCTGGTCTTGAACTTCTAGGCTCAAGTGATTCTTCTGCCTTGGCCTCCAAAAGTGCTGGGATTATAGATGTGAGCCGCCATACCTGGCAAAGGATCTGTAGCCCTTCTACAGGTATAAGGTAATCCTGGAAGCTGACCCTTTTCTGGACTTTTAGTTTTGGGAGACCATGCATTTGCTAATTGAATGAGATAGTTTGAGGTAGACTTTCCCTTCCTCTATTCTCATGTGACATAGAATCTCAGTTTCCTCATTCCACCATTTTACCTGGTGGTAAGCAGCATCTACCACCAGGCCATATTTAATACATTTCACAACTGGTATGACATGAGCACAAGCTGATGAGAACAGACGGGGACTATATATCACTCATTAGGACTTACTGGTTCCAATTGGCTGAATATTGGTCCCTTTGGGCTTAAATTAAATGAATTAAATGAGACTTGAACAATGTAATGTGCTTGGCACAATAATATGAAGTGGCTGGGGTTATCCTGATGGTCCTGGATGCACAGAGTGTGAACAGTTTTACTGAGATGACAGTGGGGGCCAGCGTGGAATGTGAATTCTGTGAGAGGCCTTAAGGGAGGGGGAATGTTCTGGCAGATTTGGGGAAGAAGCCCAGGATAATGGGGGCAAGAGGCTGTCATCATGGTCTTGCTGTCTGTGCATGGAGGACCTGGGCCATCCACCTGACCACAGAAGCCCAAGCGTGGGGTGGGGCTGGGTGGTCAGCTCTGGAGGGAGCCTGCTCCATTTTTCAATTGTTGTTCTAGTGAAACAGGTGAATAATTCTGAGCCTGAAAGGTAACAAGGGCTCTGGGGTCTCCTGCATGAGAACTAGGGCACCAAGTCTGTCTGAGAGAAGATGTGGACAGGAATAAACATGCCAGAGACTGGACTGCAGAACCTGGAAAGTCTAATGAGGATGGTCAGCGGAATCACTGCCTTGTGATTAATCTAATCAAAACCATCACTTAAATCAAGTAGGATTACGGTGGACAATGACCACTTAATTTAGCTACTTAAAGGTCACTTGGAACTCTTAATAGTGTGCTATCAGTAGGACTTGGCTTTGAAATCCAGGCAGATAAAGGCCATTAGGTCCCCAGAGTGAGGACTCACGAGCTGAGCCAACTTCAGAGATCTGATGCACCTGATGTGTGAGCACAGGAAACACAGTACAGTGACAGGGAGTCTGCTGGTGAATTTTTGCTTTTAAAAAATGTTTTATTTTCTCAAGATCTCTCCACATGCGGTCTTAGAAAAGTGATATTGAAAAAGGCAGTAACTAAAGACCCGGCTATTCGAGGGAATATTGCCATTGTGTTATGTGAGCAAACAAACATATTATACAAGCAGCAAGTTATAAGGACTCTGCACGTGAGAGCAGAGTTTAATATTATCAGAAAATAAAACTGACAATTGAATGTACCTGGCGCATATTAAATAAGAGCATATTAGATGTTAGAGCTATAAAGCACATTGCCAATTATCTGGTTCAGCCTCCTCATTTGTGCAGATGAGGAAAATAAATGCAGAGATAATGTGTCCCGAGTTTACACAGTCTGTAAGTGGGAGGGCAGGGATCAGCCAAGGCCTCTCGACCTTCTGCCATCACTGTTGGGCTGGGGAGGCCTTAAACTCTCCATTGACAAACATTTCGTGCTACTTTGCTGCAACTGAATAAAGCCTTTGGGGATCCAGCTGGAAAAGGGAGATCGATGGAACAGAGCCAGCATAGCTCAGGGGAGCTCGAACGTCTCTGGTTTTGGAAACCAAAAGGCATAGTCTCCCTCTTTTCTGAGAAGAGGGTCCAGAGTGCGGGCACACTGCCCACTCCTTGCTCCTACCTGGCCACCTGCCCATCTGCCAGGTGGCTACTGAGCTTGGAGATGGTCTGCCTTCAAGGCTGAGGGGTAGGTGGATACAAGTCAAGAGACCAAGCATTCCTTTTTCAGATACTCCACATCAGTCCCTTCCTCCTGGTAACTATCCTTGATTTCACCACCTAAACACAGCTCGTTTCTCCCACCTTTCTGACCTTCTTGTGTACTGATTGCCTTGTTTGCTAGATTGCTGGCTTGTTCTCTTATTCCGTTTCTCCCTTTTTATTTGTTGGAAAGTTATACTCTCTATTTCTACATTTAACATTTTTCCTTGAACCTTTAACGTTCATACTTTAACTTATCTAAATACAAGTGTGATCAAGATGTCAATTCCTTTCCTGTCAATACAAGGACATTAAATCACTTTACCTCATATCCCACTCCTTACTTAAAAGGAGTTTGTTGAGTGTTTGTTTTGTTTTGAGGCAGAGTGTTTCTCTGTCCCTGGGTAGAGGAGTGGCATGGCATCACAGTTCACAGCAACCTCAAACTCTTGGGCTTGAGTGATCCTCTTGCCTCAGCCTCTCAAGTAGCTGGGACTACAGGTCCTTGCCACAATGCCTGGCTATTTTTCTGTTTTTTTTTTTTGTTGTTGTTGTTGTCGTTTGTTTGTTTGTTTTTTCAGTTTTTGGCCTGGGTTGGGTTTGAACCCGCCACCTCCGGCATTTGAGCCACAGGCACCACCATATTTTTCTATTTTTAGTAGAGATGGGGTCTCAGTCTTACTCAGGCTGGTCTCAAACTCCTGAGCTCAGGCAATCCACCCGCCTCAATCTCCCAGGGTGCTAGACTATAGGTGTGAGCCACTGAGCCCGGACAGTTTGTTGAATGTTTTTAATGTCTTTTTTTAGCCCTAAACTTTAATGATTGTTATTATTTTATACATTAGTATTTTTATTTACTTCCATGTTTACTGATGTCTATGCTCACAGTTCTTTTCTCTGAAGCCCGTCTTTTCTTCTGAAGTACATCCTTCTTCTATGGAGTCCTCTTGTTCATAAACTCTATTTGGTTATTTTACATGTCTTCTGGAAAGACAATTTGCTGGATATATAATTCTATGTTGACAATTATTATATCTCAGTAGTTATTTTCCTTCCCTTTCTTGGCTTCCTTTGTAGCTGTAGGGAAGATGGCTATTGGTCTATAATAGTTATTACTTGGGACAAGCTGACTTTCCTCTCTGGCTGGTTTGGTCTCTTTTTTTTCTTTATTATTTTGTGGTTTTATTACAATGTGTCTATGTAGAGATTTCTTTTTATTTATCTATGTGCTTCTTAAATGTGTATTAATGTCTTTTATGAATTTTCAAAAACTTTCAGGTGCTATGTTTATACATTTCTTTATTCTTTCTTTTTGGATTAGACATTTGTTCAATGTTCTCATTATGTCTTTCATGTCTCTACTTTTATGTTAATTTTTCCACTTGATGAACTCTATGTGCTTAATTTTTAACCAAAATTTAACCAAAATTTTTAACCAAAATTAAGCACATAGAGTTCTGTCTTCCAATTCACTATTCTTTTATCAGCATAATTGTTCTTTTATTTATTTTATTCACTGTTTTTAGTTTTAATAATATTTTTATTTTCTAAGCGTTTCATATGAATCATTTCAAATCTCCCTGGGTGTTACTTGCCAATTTCCCAATTCCATCTTTTTCTTTAAGCATTTCATGCAAAATAATTTTTTTTCCCCAATAGTTTGGTAGTTGAGGTTCTTAGGCGTGAAGAACTATTGTGTATTGTTATTGTTAGTCCTGACTCCTGTCGATATTGACTTTTTCCCTTTTTTATTTGGCACTTTTTAAATTGCTAGAGTATGTTTGCTTTATCTTAAGTTATTCCTCCACAGAACTGTACTTGATTCTGCTTGGATGTTAGGTAGTATTACCTGCATGAGTGCCCTTATTTTCTTTTGAGCTCAGCAGTACTTTAGAAAGTATGTTTCTTATCATTAATTCAGGATCCCCTATTCTAAGAGAGGAATTTAAATAATAGCAAGTATGTAATACTACAGAAGAGGAACCCCCACAAGTGTATTGACCTATTCATTTCTTACCTAATTCCTATAACCTACCTAATTCCAAAAGGATTTTAGGTGGCTTATAGGCAGTGGTGTGCTGGGTTATCTTGTACTGGCTTTTAAGAAATTTATTACTAAATTTTTGGGTATCTTGCAAATTGTTTGCTAAGTACAGCCAAAATTAAAAGTAAAGTACACAAATTTATAATTAATAAAGTATATTAAAACAAAGATAATAAGTGCTCAGACTCATCATTTTCTAATTATGTTTCACTGTTGTCCATACTCTTGAGGTTATTTATGTCCTCATTGTATCTGTATAGTGGAAATGCTACAGAATGATGTCCTACTTTGCATGTCTTCCAAAATCCACACTTAGCAATCTTATATTGGCATCTTGAAATTGGCCATTACTGGGAGTATTTACAGTGTGCAAATGAGCAAACACTACAAATTGAGGCTTCATTTGTTGCCTCATTGGTTGTCTAGACTTAAAATAGGGGAGAGAATGGTTATAGTGCAGAGTAAACTTAAAAAAGTGTGTCATATCTATAGCAGTTACATTTTGAGTGGCATAAAAATTGAGGAAGTATTCTTCCAGTATTTGAAAAGAATGAACCAATTCAGCAAAGAAGTAGCTCACATCATCGAAGAATGAGTGAAGTTTTGAGATATGACATGTGTCTTTGTTGTTTCACTTTTATCTTATTATTTAAGTAAATAAAATTTCAACCAACATTTTTGTATTAACTATTTCTATTTGTCAATTGCAACTATAGGTTAGCTATGGATAAAGAATTTGACAAAAATCAACCGAAGCATCCTAGGAGAATCAATGGAACTTTATAATAAAGAGGATTGCATATTTTATAATTATTTGCTTATTTTAAGCTATTCATCATTTATAGCAGCAAATCTTATAATAAATTTGTTAATATTATATATATACTTTTTTTCAGAGAATTAGGTGTGAAACATTCATCAGCATACCTAAGCTTACAAGATTATGAAAATACAATCAGAAAACACAAATTTGAAGTAGATAAAAACGAAACAATAACAACAAAGAACATACTAGAGTTAAAAATAATGTCAATACAAAATTTTATCTCACAATGTGCAGAATATATGCCATGGTTGACCACAGATTTGTCTCTAAGCCTTCCTAGCAGATCTTGTATAAAGAAAAATTTGATCAAGTACCCTATATTCAGTGTTTTGGTGAAAAAATGTAGGGTTTCTCCTAAGAAGATCCAGAAGAAATTTTATCCTGAGGGCTTGTATAGAGGAACAATGTGTTTTTATAAATGTCAACAATATCCTTAAAGCAAATCTTCATTTAGAATCCCAGGGATGATTCCAGTAGAACTCCTTTTTGAAGGCTGAAAACATTTGACCACAGAAATATTGAAGTATTTATGGGTGAAATAACATGAACTCTTTAAAGTTTTTTTTTATTTACTTTAAAACACCATTGTCTTAATTCATTTTGTGCTGCTATAACAGAAACCTGGGATTGGGTAATTTATAAAAATCAGAAAGTTTTTTTTCTCATAGTTCTAGAGCCTGGGAAGTCCAAGATCAAAGCACCAGCATCTGACAAGGGCCTTCTTGCTGTGTTGTCAGAAGGCAGAAGGGCAAATAAGGGAAAGAGAACAAACCCATTCCTGCAAGTTCTTCTTTTAATAGTGGCATTATTCATCTAGAACTTACACACTTCCCAACACTTTTATACTGGGATTAAGTTCCCAACATATGAACTTTGGGGGACACATTCAGACCAGAGTTACTATCTACAACTACACACAGCACATGCACACCCCCGGTTGGAGCGAATGTTTGAAGCAAGAACAATAAAATATTGATAATGTTGAAGCTGGGTGATGGATGGTTGGGGATTCATTAGACTCTTGTCTCTCTGCCATGTGCCCTCACCTCTACACTGCTCATGGAGTGAAGCAACCGGGTCATTTGTCCTGCAGAATTTCCCACGTTGTGGATTTATCTTTGGCTTCTACACGATGACAAAGGAGTGTTACCTTGGCAGAGAAATTCATTAAACTTAAACACTACCTTATAGGAGTGAGACATGAAGCAGGAACATTTTAATAGAAATAAAAAAGGAGGAGTGCTGAGGCTATGGGACCCTGGGAGAAGAATCACAGTAAACTGGGACAAAGCCAGAGGGAAAGGAAGGAAAGGGGGATGAGAGAGAGAAGAGACTCAAGGAAGGTAGGAGGAGACACCCTGGACAGGCCTTCCTCGCTCCAGCCTTCTCACTGGCTGAGTTCCTTGTCTTTCAGTACCCCCACCTCATTACCCTGGCACCCACTGGGGCAGAACGATGGGGCAAGGGCAGCGAGGGAGTCCAGTGCCAGGGGCATTTTCCCATCTGGCTGCACTGCTGAGCTGAAACTTAAGAAGGGGATTTTAAAAAATGCTTTGGAACTACATGCTCAAAGAAAGGACAAATATACTTAACATCAGTTTTGAAGGGGCAGCATCTTTGTCACCTACTCTCCTTAAGATTCATTTCCCATCTAGATAAAGTGAAAACTACGTGCAAAGGCAAATTACACCAGATTTACCCGCAGGTGGCATTTTATGCCATAAGTTGATGGCACTTCATCATCGGCTTTTCTGGGCTCACTGATTAGTTCGTGCTGTATGAAAAGTGCTTTACCATAGTTTTTCACTAACTTCACGAGTTATGCCATTTGGAATCTTGAAAGGTAACTGACATTGTAGGGATTAGAAAAAACACTTTATAATCAAAGACTCAAGGGCTGACTGCTGGTGACTCAGGGACCATTTAAACCTCTCAGACAGGACCATGATTAAAGATTAGTTGTATAGTTATTGGGGTATTATAGAGCCTTTGAAATGCAGGAACACTCAAGCAGACTAATGATGATGAGCATCAGCCCTTGGCATCCTCCTGGCTCAGCTGCAGCAGAGGGGGCGGCTCTCAAGTCAGGCTCCGCCAGTGTCAGTTTCACAGTAAAATTCCAGCCCTGCCGCCAGCCCTCCCAGCTGCTAAGGCAGGTGCTTCTACTTTGATGCAGCACAGACCAGGTGGCCTCACCATTTTCACCAGGAAGAACAATGTCAACCCCATAACCGTGTGAACTTGAGAGAGGATTGAGAGTTGAGAGGATTGGTCTTCGCGTAGAAAATCACCTGGCCCTAGGACCTACCAGGGGGTCTCCTCCAGTTTCTAAAAATGAAATACAACAGAATAAGACAGAATGGAAAACAGTCAGCATGTTAAAAAAAAAAAGTATTAATTTGAGAGACTTTCATTTCAGTTTGTGTGTGGGTTTAAGTGTATACTGAGACATGATGAGAAATGTATTTTAAAAATGTGAGTCAAAAGGCCTTGAAGAAAGCTGCTCTAAGAAATTATAATTTCCCCCTGGAATAAGACTTGTAAGAAGCTTGTTACATGGACACATCACATTGGTTCTTGAATCAATGCTTAAACATTTCCATAACGACAAGTTAAAAACAAAACAAACCTTTCCTCTTTTCTGCCTTACCTTCCTGAGATACATGTAAGCGTGATGAACTTCTTTGCTCAGGTAATGGCATTCATCCCTGTGTTCACTCACTTAATCAGCAATTACTGGGAGTGTTGAAGGCACTGAAATATAATGGTGGAGAAAAGGCAGACAAAAGTCCCTGTTTTAGTGGAACTTTTGTTTAGGAGTTATGGCAGAAACACAGATTATAGACAAGGTAAAAAAGCAAAATAGAAAATATGTTGAAAGGTTATAATTGCTAAAGTGAAAAAAATAAATAGAAAAGGTAACAGGATGTGTTTGGGGGTGTATTAGTTTTCTATTTTTTGCATAACAAATTACTAGAAGCTCAGCAGTTCAAAACAACACAAATATTTATTTGTATAGGTCTAGGAGTCTGGACACAGCTTGAGGAGGCCCTTAGGTACCCCAGGCTGCAATCAGGTGTCAACCAGCTGCTTCTCATTCAGAGTACTGACTGGAGAATAATCTCTCAGGATATTGGCAGAGTTTCCTTCTACTTGTCTGACTGAGGGCCGTGTTTGTTGTTGTTGTTGAGACAGAGTCCCACCCTATACCCTGAGCAGAGCAAGGGCGTTATAGCTCACTGCAATCTCTGACTCAGGCTGTGGGCATCCTGCTGCCTCAGCCTCTGGAAGCCACTGGTTAGACCTCTGAGACAGCTCACCAGGGTGCCTGGCTGGGTTTTTCCATTTTTTTAGGAGTGATGGCGGTCCACTGGAGGCCGCTTTCAGATTCTAGAGGCTTCCCAGTTCCCAGTGCCCTCTTACAACATGGCAGCTTAGTTTCTTAAGCCAGCAAGGAAAATCTCTTGCTCTAATCTGCTAAGATGGAGTCTTACATAATGTAACCTGACTGTGGACGTGATCGCCCATATAATGTAACCTTTCCATATAATGTAGCCTGGTCCTATTACCTTTGTTATGTCTTATTAGTTAGAAGCAGCAATGGGGTCACCTCAGGGTATGCCAGCCATAGGGTTTGCGATTTTATACAGGGTCACTGGGGAAAGCATCCCTGAGAAGTATCACTTGGTAAAGATGTGGGGAGGAGAAGGAATCAGGTGGCATCGGGGGGAAGAGAAGAAAAAGGGAGTACAAAACCCCGAGATCAATGTGGAGGACAAGCAGATGATGCAGGGGAGAAAGGAGGAGAAATGCTGCTCCGGAGGGGCCCGCGCAGAGTCAAGGGGTTGCCAGTTGCCTGCAGCGTGAAGTGATTGATGGCAAAAGGCCTGGAGGCAGAGGATACGGGCACACACGCAAGTGTAGCTCTGGTGATGGAAACTTCTGTCTTCTCTGTGAATTAGGAAACAAGGTCATCTGCTGAGAGTGAGGATGGAGGTGAAGAGGTGTTGGTGATTTGAAAGGAAATGAGAAAGTATGACGTGGTCATTTACAAGAGGAGGATGGGAGTCTGTCCCTGGGAATGGACCTGGGAGCATCAGTCTGTCTGCCCAGCAGCCTATAGGGTCCACCTTAGGTTAGTGGCTGTGAATCGGAAGAGATACCAGTCAGCATGGTGGATGTTTTTCTCCAACTACATTCAGCACATGTGGGGAGATAGGCAAAGTATATGAAGGCAGATAGCTGGATTGAACCAGGATTCTGATTTATGCACAGAAGCAGAGAGGGGTAAGGGATGTGCAGGTGTATGCAAGGGAGTGAGTATATTGATTGACCATGGATTTTGAATGGGTCAGATACAGCAGGCAGACAATTAGGACATAGCTGAACTTAACAACCTCACCAATCAACTAGATAGAATGGACATCTCTAGACTATGTCATCCAGCAACAGGAGCAAATGTTCTTTGCGCATTCACATGGGAAATTCACCAAGATACAACACTTTCTGGGCCATAAAACATACCTTAAGAAATGGAAAACAATGGAAATCATATATAATGCCCTCAGACCACATAGAATTAAACTAGAAATCAATAACAGAAAGACAGCTGAAAAATCCCAAAATATTTGAAGAGTAAACATTTCAGAATAAAACATGCAGCACAGGTGAAGCTGGTCTTAGTTTGTTCAGGCTGCAATAACAAAATACTATAAATGGGAAGTTTGTAAGTAATAGAAATTTATTTCTCACAGTTCTGCAGCCTGGGAAGTCCAAGATCAAGGACCTGGCAGATTTGGTGTCTGGTGAGGGCTCATTCCATAGATGGCACCTTCTTGCAGTGTCCTCACATGGCAAAAGGGACAAACCGGTCTCTTGGACCTCTTTTATAAGGGCACTAACCCTGTTCACCAGGGCTTTACCCTCATAACCTTAACATACCCCCAAACTCCACTCCCTAACACCAGCACTTTGGCAACTAGGTTTCAACATATGAATTTTGGGAGGACACAAGCATTCAGACAATAGCAAAGTCTCAGGGGAAATTGAAAAACATTTTCATGTAAATGAAAACATAACATGAAATCAAAATTTCTGGAATGCAGCAAAAGCAGTGCTTAAAGGGAGATTTATAGCATTGAATATTATACTATTGTATATATAATATTATACTATTGTTATATACGTAGAAAAGTAGAAAGGACCTGTCTGTCAGTAGGCAACAACAGCATGGGGGATAAGAGAGGCTGAGTCAGGTGGCACGAGATTCAAGGTTAGGGGTGTTAGGGAGGAGGGTGAGAAGGGGCTGCAGTGGCAATGAGATGCAAGAAAGACATCTCCTCTCATGCATCAGGTAAGGAGCAGGAAAACAGCCACCCTTGAAAGGCTGCAGAGGAAGCTGGGCCCTCCAGGCAAAGCCAGGTTCCCGGTACAGCATAAAGATGCAGGGAAGTTCAGAAAAGAGATCAAGGCTGTGTGGTCTTTGCTGATGACTTTGAGAGGGTTCAGCAGAGGGGTACCATGGGAAGAGCCCAAAGAGGGAATATGGAAAGGAAAAGAGTGAGGATAAGAGTTTGGGAGATGGGTGCCCAAACAAAGCAAACTTGAGGGGCATGATGAGATAGTTGCTCCAATTCTGCGAGGAGGTGGGTGCAGGAGTTAGTCTCTTGAGAGGCCACCAAGTTCTGGGGCTCATACTACCTGGATGGCTTCACTCTTGGCTTGAGTGCTCATATCTCCTCTGACTCCCACTGATTGAAATCTGCAGAGGCTGTTCTTTTTCTGGGCAGGGAAAATGGTCAATACCTGAGTCCACCAGAATGCATAGTGTCAGGATGTGTGGTGGCGGGGATCTTTCAGGTTGCAAGGAGGAGTGAGTGACATGCATGGGGTTCCTTAGGGGAGGATTAATGCAGTCACACCCGGGGAAGACAGCTGGGTCTCAGCTAAGCCCTAGGGAGATGGGGCTTGCTCTTTAAGAGATTATGACCTATCCTATGTACAGTTTAGCAGCTGCTCTGTTGACTCAACACATTTCAAATAAAAAAATTGTGCCTTCTAATGTAGTGTTTCATCCTTTTGATTTTCATCTGTTGACCTTGTCTCTGTTTTTACCGTTACAGCTGCTACTTCCTTTCACTTCATGTTTTGTACTCAAATTCTCTAAGAGAGGAAATGTGATTCACTCTACCATCCAATCCACACAGCCTCCCTCCATTTATCCATCCATCCATCCATCCATCCATCCATCCATCCATCCATCCATCCATCCAACAAGCCTTTATGGAGCACTTACTGTGCTGCAGGGACTATTTCAGGATGTGAAGTGATGAAAGCAGATATAAGGTAAGGCTTACCTTCTAGTGCATGTTAAGAGAAAATAAATGAATAAAAAGTAATTGCATGGGAAATGCTATAGAGAAAATGAAGCAGGGTAAGGGAGGTAGAGAATATAGGGAGAGATGAGGAGAGAGAGAGTATCAGGAAAGACTTCTTGATAAAGGGATGTCTGAGCCAAGGCCATGCGAGGAAGCTGTGCAGATAATGGAGGAAGAGCATTATGGGCAAAGGAAAAGGAGGATGTTTCTGGGGGTGAAATGAGGGGGAGGGCGGGAGGCGGTGAGGCAGGCAGACGGGTAGGGGTTGGCTGTGCATGCAGAGTGTGAGTGGGGGACTGACGTTGATTGACTTGTTTCATTTTATACAGTCTCGGGATTTTATTCAAGTTCATAAATGATTCATTTTCTTTCTAAAAATCTAAACAAATCCTATTCATAAGTAATTTTTGAAGATATACTTCATCCTTTTTAGTGTATAGTTCCGTGAGTTTTGACTGTTACTACAGTCAAGATACAAGCCAGTTTCACCACCCAGAAAGTTCCCTGGGCCCCGTTGTGGTCAACACCTCCCCCACACCCCAGCCCGTGGCCACCACTGTCCTCTTCCTTATTCCTTTGTTTTCTGTCCCCATAGATACAGAATGTCATATGAATGTAGTAAAACATCACATGTTATTAATAACAGTACAAGTCCGGATTCTCCCTCGGGAGACTGCCTTTGGGATTTATTCCTGTTGTGTGTGTGAGAGGTTGGTTCCTGTCGTGTGCATGAGCGGTTGGTTCCCTGTTCTAGATTTCCAGTGTATGGATGTACCACAGGTTCTTTATCCACTCACAAGTGGAGGGACATTTGAGCTGGCTCCAGTTTGGGGCTAATACAAGTAGAGCACACATTCACTTCCGGGTTTTGTGTGGACACAAGCTTTTATTTCACTTGACAGATACCTCAGAATAGGGTTGCTGGTTCATATGCTACACACATAAACTTTCTAAGAAACTACAAAATTGTTTTCTGAGATGGGCGTATCATTTTGCATTCCTGCTACTAATGCACGCCAGTTTTTCAGTTTTAGTCATTTTAATAGGTAGATGAGTGGTTTTAATTTGTGTTGCCCTAATTACTTATGGCATTTAGCATCTTTTTATTTGCCTTCTGTATATCTACTTTGCTGAAGTGCCTCTTTGAATCTTTCACTTTTTAAAAATTAAGATTTTACTATTGAATTTTGAGATGTTAACAATATGTTCAGAGTACAACTCCTTTATGAGATTTTTGTTTTGCTGTTTTCTACTGATTTATGATTTCTTTTTCATTTTCTTAACAATGTCTTTTGAAGAGCAGAGGTTGTAAATTTTGATTTAAATCCAATTTATCAAATATTTAGATTTTACATGTAGGCATGTGGGTTAAATTCTGTACATTGCATGTGTAAGTTTTATCATGTATATGGCATGATGTATAAGCAGCAAGATACATTTTCTTCTTTTTTTTTTTGAGACAGAGTCTCACTACATCACTCTCAGTAGAGTGCTGTAGAGTCACAGCTCACAGCAACCTCTAACTCTTGGACTTAAATGATTCTCTTGCCTCAACCTACCAAGTAGCTGGGACTACAGGTACCCACTAAAAAATGCCCAACTATCTTTTTTTTTTTTTTTTTTTTTAGTTGTCATTTTTGTTCGAACCCACCACCATTGGTGTATGTGGCTGGTCCCCTACCCACTGAGCTACGGGCACCACCAATACATTTTCTTCTTATATAACAAAATCCAATTGTTGAAAAAACTATTCTCTCTCCACTAAATTGCCATTGTACCTTTGTTGAAAATTAATTCTTCATATATGCAGGAGTCTGTTTTGGACGCCATTCTCGTCCATTGACCTGAGTGCCTACTGTTGGCTAATATGGAGCACCTTACTGTCTTGATTTCCGTAGTTCAGTGGGTCTTCACTGGGAACAGTGTTGCCTGTACTCTCTCCTCCACCCCTGAAGACATTAAGCAATGTCTGGAGACACTTTTGACTGTTATAATGGGCAGGTAGAGGGCAGGGATGTTGCGAGACATTCACAAATGTGCAGGGCAGCCTCCCACAGCAAAGAATTATTTGGCCCTATATGTTACTAGTGCTGAGGGTGAGAAACTCATCATAGCTTTCTACTAAGTCCTGAAATGAGACAGCGTGACCTGAACAAAAACAGTATTGGAAGTGCAGGGAGAGTGTTATGAACATACAAGATTGCTTTGAGGGTAATACTGGACAGTGTTCATAAATGCTGGACACACGGTTAATGCAAATTCAATGCTGATTTGCTCATTATTTTTCACTGCTCCTGACACTGACCCAGCTCTCTCTTCTTGGCAGTCCCTTCTGCATGGCCTCCACACATGTCCAGGGCCTCGGTATTAGGTCCTGAGACCCCAAGGAGATCTCTGTCCATAGTCTTTGTCTGTCTCTCCGTGTCTCCCTGCACACGCATGCATTACATGCACTGCTGTAGGACTGGCATTTGCTTTCAAGGTAGTGGCCACCTGCTCAGCCTTCCTGCTCTGGCTGGGCTCCCCGGCCGTGATTGCTGTGGTTTGGTCATGGTTTGTTTGGTCCTGCCAAGTCTCATGTTGAAATTTGATCTTCCCCAGTATTGGAGGTGGGGCCTGGTGGGAATTATTTGGGTCTTGGGGGCAGACAGGTCATCAGTGGCTCAGCGCCCTCCCTGAAGTGGTGAGTTCTCACACTTACTTCCTGGGAGAACTGGTTGTTAAAAAGAGTCCAGCACTGCCTCCTTTCTTAACTCCTTCCTCCTGCCATGCAGTGCCTGCTCCCTTTGCCTTCCAGCCTCAGTGGAAGCTTCCTGAAGCCCTCGCCAGCAGTAGATGCTGGTGTCACGTTCACATGCAGCCTATAGAACAATGAGCAAACCTCTCGGTTTATTCCAGCCTTCATAGCAACACGAATGGGCTCAGACAGTGACCGTGTGGATGACTGTCTCTTGCCTTATTCTGAGCATAGGCTATTAGGTGTCCCGGCCAGAATGGACCTCATAGAGTTGTTACACGCCTCCAATGTGTTACTTTCCCCTTGCCTGACATCGATTTACCTAGTCATCCTTTCATTCTAGTTTAATGGTGCTCCATTCAAGGACTAGAGTTAGAAACAAGACGTGTGTGATTCCTGCCCTCATGGAGTTTACGTGCTCACTGGGCTCAGAGACATCAGGCAGCTGATAAAGGCTCAATCAAGGTGGTGAAGTGAATGGCAACCATTTCTGTTTATGTAATGTGGATTCTTTTACATTTTTCCTATGGCTGCTTTTATGCCATGGTGGCAGAGCTGTGTGATTGTGCCAGGTACAACATGGCCTACAAAGCCTGAAATATTTATTATCTGGCATTTGGCAAAAATGTTTACATCTGCCCAGTACCTCAGATGTACACAGAAGATAAGTCTCTGCTGATGTCCTCAGTGTGAGAGGTGAGGTGGGAAGAGGGCTCTGGTGGGAACCACATGTGATCATGGACCCAGGAGGTGACAGCTGGTGGGAAAGCATCCTCTTGTCTGTAATGTTAGTCCATTTAGCACGGCCTGCACACAGGAAGCTGAAAACATTCTCATGATGCACTCCCTCCCTCCCAGGGGAGAAGAGAAAATACTCTTTTTTTTCTTTCTTTTTAAATTGCTTTTTATTAAATCATAACTTTGTACATTGATGCATTTATGGGATTCAGAGTACTCCTTCAATATACAATGTGAAATGCTTACATTGAACTAAGAGTATTCTTTTTTCTAATGGAAAAATACAACAGGTATTGTGAGTCAGAAATGTCTACCAATTCCACCGTGTGCAAAGGCAGCTGCCAGATAGCTGTCCAGTCGGGAACTGATACACATTTCCCAGCTCCTGTGGTGTCCCTCTGTGGCCACACGACTAGCTCTCACCAGGGGGACCTAAGTGGGAGTGATCTGCCACTTGCAGGCAGGGCCTTCAGGAAGCAGTGGCTGTCACTGCTCCACACCTTCTTCCTCTTTCTGCTTTCTGGGTGCAGGGCACTCTGAAGTTCTAGGCAGGGCTTCTCAAACTCCCCTGTGCAGAGAGTCCCAACTCCTGATGGTCAGATGGGATCTTTCAACTTTACAATGGAGTGAGAGTGATCCGCATTCAGTAGAAACCATTTTTTCCAGTACTCATATGACCATTCTGTTTTTCACTGTCAGTATAATAGTCAATCAATTACACCAGCTATTCAATACGTTATTACAAAATAGGCTTGTGTCAGATGGTTTTTCCCAACTATAGGCTAATGTGAGTGTTCTGAACAAGGTAGCTGAGCTAGGCTCTGATGTTTGGTGGGTTAGGTATATTGAATGCATTTTTTACCTAGGAGATTTTCAACTTGTGATATGTTTATCAGGATGTAACCACATCAGAAGTCAAGGAACATCTGTATATGAGTCCTCTGCAAGTGTGGGGGGATCTTCCTAAAATGTACCTTTCAAAAAGCAGGTCTAGACACAGGCCTGGTGGCTCACACCTGTAATCCTAGCACTCTGGGAAGCCAAGGTGGGTGGATTGCTTGAGCTCAGGAGTTTGAGACCAGCGTAAGCAAGAGTGAGACCCCATCTCTACTAAAAAAAAGAAAAAAAGAAAAATTAGCCAGGCGTTATGGTAGGCACCTGTGTTCACAACTACTTGGGAGGCTGAGGCAAGAAGATTGCTTGAGCCCAAGAGTTTGAGGTTGCTGTGAACTATGATGCCATAGCACTCTATCCAGGACACAGAATGAGAATCTGTCTCAAAAAAACAAAACAAAAAAAATACTAAAGAATAGAAAAAGCAGGTCTAGGGCAGGGCCTGGAATCCTGCATTTCTAGTAGGCATCCAGGGCTGCTGGGGCTACGGGGCTCATGCCACTCTGCCCTGCAGCCTGCTTCAGGGCCCGCTACTCACTGGGACAGCCCGTTTGATTAAGAGACTGGTGGTCAGTAATCCACCAGTGGGTCCAGTGGAGCCAGAGAATAGAAGGAACAGAGGGCCCTGAATCACCGCACAAAGAAAAGCTACCTCTTTAACCAGCAAATCCTGACCTGTTGCTTTCTTGGGGTGTGGAGGGTGAGAGAGTTATTTATCACAGCAGCTAGTCTTCTGGAAATAGTTCTCACAATTTGCTGCTGTTTTAAATATCTTGGCAGGGCAACTTAGGGTGAAAGCATCCCTGCTGCTCCCTTGCCTTCTTGTGGCTGTGTGCTCCTTGTTCAGACGAGGGAGGGGAATCTATACCTAACAATGCTTGTGAATCTACCCTGCCCTGACCCTTAGCTCCTCGAAGACAATGATTGGGGGGGGGGGGGGAAGTTTTTATTTATTGAGTCCAGTGAAAAACAGAACATGAAGATATGTTTGGGGATTGGGTTGTGAGTAATCTGCCTCTTCTGGCAGCAACATCAGAGCAGGCCATGAGGGTCTTTGGTCTTTAGGGGCCAATGCAGGAAGCTCAGGGATAGTCCCATAATCAAAGGGGCTGTCCTGGTGAGTATCTGTCCCCGATGCAGGTTGCAGGGCTGAGGCTGGCTGGCCCAGGCCCCAAAGTGCTATCTCTCAAAGGCTGCTTGAGTGGAGTAACAGGAGCCCAGGCAGGGAGTCAAACAAGTGAGTGTGTTATTTGGAGGAGTTGCAACGAGAGCAGAGAAACAGAGGGAGTCTGGCCCAGTCTGGGCCCTAAACTGCCAGAGGCCTTTGACATGCTTCCAGTAAATATTTACAGTGGGGAGGCCAAGTTCATCTAAGGAACCCTGACCAGCTGGACCCAGGGAACTAGCATTTAGCCAAGGACATTAGTGGGAAGCTTCTCTCTGGGTCTGAGGAAGGAAGGCGAGAGCAAGAAGGCCCACCTCATCACCACTGCTCTCGTCCTGATCTTGCCTTTCCCAAATCAGACCAAGGCCAGGTCTGTTAAGCTCTTTTGGCTTCAAAGGCAAAGCTGGGCCTGAGCATGAGTAGAGGAAAGTCCACAGGAAAGAGTGATTGAGCTTATTTTGGATGAAGAACCTGGATGAGTCCCAGATGCTAGCTCTCATCCCAAATGGTGCTTGAATAACAGCATCAGGGCCAGTTGTGTGAGAATTTTGTAGACACAGCTGCAAATCTGAGAAAAATCGCTAAGTGCCCACTCTGACTAGTCAGGGCCCCTTATGGGACCGAAAGCCATTCTTACCCCAGGGAAACCACATTGGATTTAGAGAGATTAATTTTTTAAAAAATATCTAAACTTCAGCAAGTATTCACTGAGTACCTCTTAGATTTATACCCTGGGCACCAGGAGTGTTAATTCTAGAAACACAAGATCAATCTTCAGTCCACACCTTGATGTTGGAGACAAGAGCCGAGAACCCGTGATGTAAGAGTTGGAGTTGGTGCTTTTCCAGAAAAGGTCGCCACAGTTGTAAGTCCCCCAGTGAGGTCTCCCAAACCCTCCCAGAAGGGCTCATGTCTGCCCTGAGACAGAAGTCCTGGGAGGCTGAGCTCAGGGCTTGAACTGGGGTGGGGCAGCAAATGGCAGAGGGTGGAGAGGAAGGGGAAGAGGAGCAAAGATCGGGGGAGCACAATGGTGGGTCCCACCTGGTGTTTTTCCCCTTTGATATCTCACCCCATGGCCAGAGTTATAAGAAACCCACATCACATCCAGCCGTTCTGCCCAATTAGAACCCATCAATTAGTCCTGATGCCTTTTGAATGGAGACCTGAGTTCTGGCCAAGGCCCATTAGGCCTGTGTGATCTGGACCCTGTGGCTCTGGCCTCCATTGGCAAGTTCTCCCTAGTCCTTTGTGCCCTCAGCAACCAGCTTGTGACAAGTCCTTGGATCTGCCAGCCAAGTCCACCCACCGCTCCCTCTAGGGTGACTGGACTACCTGGTTTTCCTGGGGCTGAGGAGCCTGCTGGAATATGGACTTTGTGATCTTATTTCAGACAAAAACACCTGAAGTTGGAGAAGCATGAATCCAGGTGTTCCTGAATAATATAGAGATACTTGGAAGATGGGTTCCTGAGTCTTCTGGCACTTGCTAATCTCTCTAAAATAGATAATAAAATCATCAGGTGAGTTCATATTTATGTTTTTCTCTTTTAAAACTGTAGGTTGATTACAAGTAATCCACCAGCCTTTTCCTACCAAAATAAATAAGAACTGAGGAATAGGCAGCAAAATACGTGGATTGGAATTCTGGCAACCTGTAGTGAGTGAGTCACCCTGGCTCCTTCTGTCTGGATTCTGCCCCTGATGTTCCCACCCAGAGTGCTCCTGTGTGACTCCCGGCATCCTCAGCTTTCAGCTGAGCTGTGTCTCCTCCCAAGAAGCCTGCCTGACTGCCCCTGCTGTGGGGTCCTTACCCCTCCACTGTGGTGCTCATCACAACAGCAATTACCTTATCCATCTAATCAATCGTGCAACGAGTTAACTGCTGATGAAAGGAGATGGGCCACCAGCCTGTCCAGTTCCCTGTCATGGTCCCTTTTCACAATACCTGGCACCTTGCTAACACCTAAAAAGTATCTGTTGCCTGAGAGTCCCAGAGCACCACTACAAAGGTCTATATATCTCTGAATTGATAATAAAAGTAACAATAAATATATGTGTCAAATATTTACTATATGCTTGGCTCAAATAATTTGCCCCTGGCTGTTTGTCAGCCTGGAAGATGGTTATACGTGTACCTATTTTAAAACTGAGTGAACCACCCACACATTTTTGTGTACTTTCTGGTATAGAAACTATTTTGTCACAGTATTGAAATTGGAGTTCCTAGATGCCTGTGTGTGTTCTTGTCTGAATCTGTGTATTAGACATGCGTTTTCATGCCTGTGCATTAGTCTGTGTGTGTTCTTGTGTGAGTCAGTGTATTAGACATGCGTTTTAATGCCCGTGCATTAGTCTGTCTGTGTTCTTGTGTGAGTCAGTGTATTAGACATATGTTCTCAGCCTTTACCTTGTATCTGCTTCACTGGCTCCCTTTCGCTTGCTCTGAGGCACAACTAAGGCCATCTCAGAGTTGGGGAAGCATGAATCCAGGTGTTCCTGAATAATATAGAGATACTTGGAAGATACGTCCCTGAGTCCTCTGGTACCTGCTAATCTTTAAAACTTGACAAGGGTTGTGTACAGGGATATCTGTTTGGAAGCATTCTTTCTATGAATTTCTCCTTTTACTCCATGTCTATTATAGTCGAAACATTTGCAGCTTACTTGTATTATCTTGTGAAGGCCTGAAAAAATAAATCGGCTCATGTTTTTCCTGGTGGCACTTGGATTTTAGGAAGTTTTATCTTTTCTCATTCTTGGCTTCCTTATACAAAGCATTCCTCTCATGCTAACACTTTGGGGATGCATTTGCGATGCGCAGGACCCGGCCCTTCCCAAAGGGTTCAGTAAACTCCCTTTGCAGTAGCCTTTGCCTTAAGGCAAGTATTAAAGATATTTCAAGAACATTCCACTTTCTTTAGTGCATTTAATTCTTCATTTCTAAGAGTCATTCGTTCAGAAGGACCCTGAAGCACTTGAAATTGTCCCACCTGTAGTCTCTGTTTCTCGAAGGTCCCTTCCAGGCGGACGTCTGTGGGTCCCTGTGATCTCACCCACTCCTGACGTCCTCCCTCCCTTTATCCTTGTCATTGGGTTCTCTCTGCAGCTTCCTCTGGTTGTGCAATGGGAAGAGCCCTGGACTGGAGTTTAGAAGTTTAGCACACACCTGCTGCTTAGTAGCTGTGTGACCTTCGCCTTAAAGACATGTAGCTTCTTCAACTCTAAAAGGACAATGTGTTCTATTCCCATCTTATGTAGTGTGAGAATCAGATAAAATGTCATAGTATCTCTTTGAAAATGATCCATTATTATATATATCCAGAATAATAATTCTGCCATTCTAATACTAGGTAAACTACACTGTCCATGTCCTTGGCTCTTGACTCTGGAACAAGGCTGGCCACTTAGTGTCACTGGACCAATCTGTACACACGTGTCAGGTGGAGATGCCCCCGAAGTCACAAGCACAGCATGCTCTGTTTCAGAACCCCCTGCAGATAAACAGGAAGGGTTAAATCACTTCCTGCCCTCAGAATAGTTTCATAAGGAATACTCATTCATTCAACAACTGTTTATTGCACACTTGCTAAACACCAGACTTTGTATTAAGGTGGACCTGGTTTTGAATTCTAGATCTGCCATTTGGGAGCTTCAGGAGTGCTCTCAATCATTATTTTATTTTTCTCTTGTTCATGTCTATTTTCCCTTGTTCAAGATTTTCAGGAAAACCTTTCATTCTTTTTGCATATTGTGTCACTTCTACATTCTATCAATTTGAGCAAATTTTCACTGACTGAAAAGGTGGGTGGTATATAATATGAACTCCCTCAAGGTGCCGCTTCTTCACTTCAGAATCTTTCCCAATCTCTGTCATCCTGGGGACGTGCATCCTCCTTCGCAGTCTCCTCTCCATGGATTCTTCCCCTTGCTCCATTTTCCCCTGGGCTTTTTACCTCTTCACTTACTGGTGAAGTGAGTGACCAGTCCCCCTGCCCCCAGACTCCAGCTCCTTCCACTTGGGCTGAAAGAGGGGTGAGTTACCTTTAGAGTAGGAACCAACCAACCACCAACCTTCTACTCTGCTTTTCCTCTGAGTTGATGATACTTCTGTCTTTGTTTCCTCTCTCTTCATTCACTGGGTGATGTAAACTTATTCTACTAAAAGGGCTCTTGAACCTCCAATAATCAAAATAAATGATCCAGTCTTACTCCACGTCCTTCCTAAGTGATGCCATTGTGAGGACACTGTGAGGGCCCCTTCGTATTGGTTGAAATTCTCTCCTCCCTGGGATCCCATGGCCCAGCAGTGTTCAGTATCTCTAACCATTCTTTCCCTGACCCATCTTTCCATATCCACCTCCCAAATGTGGCTCTTGTCCCTTTTTTCTCTTTGATCTTTACCTTGCAGATCATATCAAATTTTACTTCTCGGACAGTGGTTCTCACCTTTGGCTGTTCAACTGGTAAGCCTCCTTGAAGAGCTTCACAAAACCCCCTGTAGCCCAGGTCCCATGCCAACCAATCCCGCCAGGATCTCTGGGAGAGTTTCCCAGTGGGGATCTGGGGAGTTGATTTCTACCTGAATCTCTGGACTTAGTCTCTCACCGAAACATTTTTTTTGAAACGTCTCCATCTTTAGTCTGTGATTATTGTCTAGGACGAGTCTTTCCATCTGGGCCATCTGAGAGCCCCTCACACTTTACGTGTTAAAAACCGTAGTGCTGGCCTTGGTGATCTGGTCCTCTTCCCATTTTCTCCTTTTTCACCCAGGCTTGAAGCCTGCGATTTTTCCTAACTCTGGGCATCTCTCTGCGTGGGGGAACCTATGGCCTTGGGGCCCCATATGGTCCTTTGGATCCTTCATTGTGGCCTTTTGACTGAATCTAAATTTTACAAAACAAATCATTTTATTAAAAGGGATGAACCAGAGAGAGATGAAGCTTTTCTTGCCTCCTTTGGTGCTTAAAAAGAACAGGCTTGGAAACAGAAGGCCACAGGTTCCCCACCCCTGGTTGGATATTTGACCTCCAAATCTTAAATTTGACCCCAGTGTTGGAGGTAGGGCCCAAGGCGAGTTTGGAGGTCATGGGAGTGGATCCCTTGTGAGTGGTTTGAGGCCATCTTCTTAGTAGTGAGTTCTCACGCAGTTTGTTTCCCTGAGAGTGGTTATTAAAGAGCCTGGCACCGCCTCCCTCTCGCTCTTCCCTCTTCTCTCACCACGTGGTCTCTGCACCCACCGGCTCCCTTTCGCCTTCCACCCTGAGTGGAAACAGCCAGTGGCCCTCATCAGAAGCAGATGCTGGCTCCATACTTCTTGTACAGCCTGCAGAACCATGAGACAAATAAACCTTTTATAAATTATCCAGCCTCAGGTATTCCTTTATAGCAATGTAAACAGATGAAGGAATCTGAGGGCTGCTTGTTTTCTCTCCTTTTTTTTTTTGCAGTTTTTGGCTGGGGCCGGGTTTGAACCTGCTACCTCCAGTATATGGGGAAGGCGCCCTTCTCTTTGAGCCACAGGTGCTGCCCTGTTTTCCCTCCATTCCAGACGCCTGGGTCTTCTTATCTCGCCCCTGGACTGATGTTAAGCACCTGCCAGGGCTTCTCCCTCCTCCACTCCCCTCCTCCTCACAGGACTGTCAGGACGAATTTTCAGAGCCAATGCTGATTTCATCTTTTCTCTGCAAAGAAACCTTTACTGACACCCCATTGATAGATAATAGCATTTGGTCTGCTTTAATCTCCCCTTTCTTTCTCTCTATATACCCTCAGTCAAAATAAATAGCTTCCTAGGCCTCTATTATTCCTCTAAATTTCCTAACTCTGGCTTTGCTCAAACTGTTCTCTCCCTTATACCTTTTCTCACTCTTGTGATCCTATCCATCCTTCAAAACCCAACTAAAATGTCACTTATCCAGGACAACCTCTAACCATTTCTAGTAGGCTACCGAATGGTTGATCATATTCTGTCATGTGTTAATTTCAGTCCTATCCATGTTCATAGATAACTTGGGAATAAGTCCTGAGCTCTAAAATTCACCTGTAATTTTTGTATGTAGAAGATATTCTATTTAAAAGACAGCTGTAAAATTCACTGTGAATTCTAAAATTCACCTGTAATTTTCGTATGTAGAAGATACTCTATTTAAAAGACAGCTATTTAAAAAATTTTATCATACTAAATTAAGACTTGCATATGTTAGTGCCTCTTTTAAGCTCACATGACTCCTAAAATAATTTTATAAAACACTAGATACAATTTCATGTCTAAATTGATATCTCTGTTTTAAATCACAAATTAAAATGCTGTAAAGGATGTATTTCTTTTTGTATGCATACTTAAAATACATTCTCATTTAAACCTTTAATTACAGATTTGATGCCTTTAATTTATGGAAGATATTTGCCATATAATGTAATAGGCAATGCCAGTCCATATGGTGAAGGCAGACAGGAAGCCAAATGACACATTCCATCAGAAAAAGTCTGAATTTATTTGGAAGTTCAAATAAATGTGGATGTGAACTCTTAGATAGACAGAAACTTTGCCGGGGCTTCTTAAGGTGTTGCCTGCTTAAATTTTTCTTCCCGATGCTCTCTTGATTCGCCCTTGATTCTCTCTGGGAGGGCTTTCACGTTGACTCCCTAGAGCAGCGGTCCTCAACCTGTGGTTGTGACCCTGAGAACCATTGCCCGGGAGGTTTTTACATGTAGAAGTAATCTATCAGTGTGAAAATCAGGACAGGTGATAGATTTTTCTTTGTAAAGGACCCTTGTAGAGGGCAGGTGGATATGGACACACCTTGTTAGGGCTTTAGATCATTTACCCCCACTTAGGAAAGAAGGTCAAAGGTCGCTTTGTTGCTTCACAGAGTGCAAGGTTCTTCCATTTGAAATAATTCTCGGAGAGGCTGTTTCTTCAGAAGACAAGATTCCATCACCACTTAGACCCCTTAGAAAGAAAGAAGCCTGTCATTTATGGTTGCCAGTTCCCCTCCCCATGTGTGGTGGGACAGACTTGAGTTCTGGTGAATTCTCTGGTCACTGAGCTGCTCCGGTGATATGCTATCAAATGCCCAGCAAGGGTTTGGTTTAATTCTAGGGTGTTGCTCCATTGTTTATACCCGCATGTTCACCACCACAGCTACTATTACTACCAATAATCATAATCATAACCTCTGCATGTTTAATTGGTGCCCTGCATAGATGAGACATGAGGCAAATGGAACGTATCATTAGACTTTGTACTCTTACTATTTTAAGACTTGGAAAGCACTCTGGTTATTTTATAGGCATCCTGTCTGGCACTCTGGTTGTCTGAAAAAGAAATCTCTGTTAAATCCAGATTCTTCCAGCAATGGGATCATTTGATTTTTTCCATGAGCTTGGCCTGAAAAAATAGCAATATCAAGAGGACGGAGGCGGATTCAACCTTGGGGGACCCCACATTTACACAATTTGGGGAAACACATTAGAAAGAGAACAGAAACTTTAAGTAAGATCAGGGCCCATGCACTGTGCTCAGCTTTACAGCAGATTCCCCAGTACTGTAGGGCTGGTGGTCAGGTTTCTGGTGGTCTATATTATGCTGAGGATGCACATATGAAGCCATTCCAGGCACGTAAGTCCTCCACAGCCACAGGCTTTACTATCTCTGGGGGCTGTACTGCCGACCGCTTGGATGGTGAATCAGCCCTGATGAAAGCCGGGCATTCTCTGCCCAAAGCCTTGCTGTGGTTCCGAGACAGCTGCTGCAAACTGATGGGGGCTATGGGTCAGATGTAGCCCGAAGATGGTTTGTTGTGATGGTGTTTTTTTCTTCTTGTTCAATGTTTCATACACATGTGAAGTAAACTTGTCAAAACTTTAAAAATCATACCATTTCAAATAAAGAGCTGATTGTTTTTTCCTTGAGAAACTGGAAGACTGCTCCACACAAGACTTGAAAAAACAGCAGCTTTAGAGGAGGACATGCTCGCCCTTGGGCCCAGTCCTCACCTGGCTTTTTCTCAGATTTATCTACCTGACCTTGGAGACATGGGAATTCATGATAAGGCCCCTGTCTGGGCCAACTGCCTTGCTTCCCTGTCCAAATCCTTCTGATCCCTGACTTCCTGTCTTCTTCATGTCCTAATCATTTTTGTGTTTTGTCTTTTAAGATTAGTCATGCATCATGAATATAGACACCCCATTTTATGTTGCTTTGTAGGTCGTTGACTTTTTCAGCTTGCATTGGGCCATTCTTAGATGGTTTCATGAAGAACCCCGTATATTTATTAGAAATATCTTCACTTTTGTGTTTAATTTCACACTTCATGTCACTTTTTTTTTCTTTTCTGAAAGTAATACATGGCATATTTAATGAAACATTTGTATTGGAATAAAAGATTGACAGTTTGGGAATTTCAGTCCTATTGAGGGAAAAAGTCTTGACAGGACTAAGGTTAAGAGCTCTTCTGCTTGATTGTAAACTCCCAATGGTTGGGCTGTTACCAACGCCCATGCAGAACCGTCTCCTCTCCCTGCTGCAGGTATTTGGCTCTTCCTTATGAACCTGTACACTGCTGCTCACTAAATGCTGCCTTCTGCATGAACACCTTGGGATTTTTCATGAAAGACTCCAGAATTAAAAGGAAAAAAATGTGATGGAATTTACTGCTGATTGATACTTTAAATCCTTTTTGAAAAAGGTGCAGTATCAATCAGTGTAGCAAGTCACAGAAATATACTGCTCATTCATAAATGATGTACTGTAGCAAGCTGACAGGCAAATGCCAACTAGCTAGTCAGTGGTCCTTCCCATGTGACACCACTGCATTTAGAGTCACGCTTCAAAGGATTCAGACATGAAATTTATACTTTGAAAAAATCTGTGGAAACTGCAGATTTTAAAAATTAAGTTAACCCCCAGTAATAATCTATTTCAGACGAGATCGGGCGTGTTCGGGGTGGTATGGCCATAGACTAATAATCTTTTTCAAATTAACACACAACCTATATAGTTGGAAAAAGAAAAGATTTTTGGATATATATTTTATTTGACAGTGTTTTAGAATATCATACAGTAAACAAGATTTCTGTAAAAGTTAATTTATCCATAGTGGTGCGTTTCATAAAAATAGTTGCTCACTTACAGTCTTTCTGTGACTATTAATACATGGAATTATATTTATAGAGATACAGCTGTACAGGGTAAATTCACAGCTAACACTACACAGAAATATTATTTGGAATGGGATTTAGATGATGTGCTGTCTTCACAGGTTATGGATTACAGCCGCATAAGCAATTACTGCACAAGTAGTAGCTGTGAACTGTGCAAATTAGAGTTTATGCTAGTGTAATCTCAATTTTTTTTTCCTTTTGTAACACATGGAAAATAAAGGTCAGAGGATACAGTACCAGGACGTGCAGCTACACTACAGAAGCATTGTCCAAAACCAGATTCAATAAATTAATGGCAAACTATACTGGATTTCTAGTCCAGGGGAGAAAGACTGAGATTAAACTGAAAGTATTATAAACTGCTACATGTGTTTGTGCTTTTGTTTATGATGAATGGGTTTCATTTTTGGAAATTGCTTTTACAAGCTGCAAGACCTTTCACGTGAGGCTTTCAACTAGATTCTCTCCTTGTCAAACAACTAAGCTACTCCAGTGTCTGATGGAAATTAAACAGCCAGTGCTCAGGTTACTGCAATTACAAAGAGAGGGAAAGAGTCAGCCCAGGGAGGCTATTTTGTGTGACCTTCGTGAGGGACCTGATCTCCCCTTTTATTTACTTGACTACAAGTGCAGGGAAGTGAGGCTTATTTGCATTTGAACTTGTGTAAGAAGGCAGAATATGGGAAGGATGAAGCCTTATTCATCCAGGGCATATTGAAAACAAATTGCCTTCAGAAACATTTTACCATTTAATGTGTGTAGCTACAAAAAGTACCAATGGATAATTAATTGAAGCTAACATTATATAAAGAAATACTAAAATAGCAGGGAAGAAAGGCAAGCCCTGGGATTTTACTAGAGGATCAATCATAGATCCACGGAGATAAACAGAAACATTAGAGGTTGCTAATGGAAGAAAACACTGGCAAAGAATACAAGACAAACCAAATGGAAACAAAAGAAGAAAGAATAAGGAAAGGAAGATAAGCAGAAAGGAATGCTGTAAAGACTTGTGTTCTTTAATGAAAATAAATTGGTTATAATGCTTTTTTAATATTAGAGATTCTTTATAATCAGAAATATAAGAAATGCTTGGCTTCTGCTCTGTCAAAGTGCAAATGAAGTCACGGAAAGAGGGTTTAAAATAAGACAATGAAACAAGTGAAATACAACATTGCTGACAAAGAAGCTATCTCTGCTAGCCTGGGACAATAGAACAGCCTTTTGTCATAAAGGAACTGCAGCGTTTGCCAATCTTGATTAAACAAATTGTGGCCCTTCAATTACAAAATTCATATTTTAGAGGAAAACCAATTAAGATCTATGAGCTAAACTGCAAAATTCTGACTTACAGCAAACTGTTCCCTAGGATGCAATTTTTAAAACCTTTTTTATCCTACCACTGAAAATGTACAGAAATATGATTTGATCACAGAAATGGCAGTAAAAATGGCATCACACCAATGAATTCACTAGATTTCTAATTCATCCTGCAGTAGGCAGGGAACGCTGCTGCTAATACGGAGTATGGATGCCAAGGGGGAGCCGTGGAAACGTGTCATGGGGCGAACAGTTCTGAATGTTTCAAAGAAACCCTTTAACCCCTGTCTAGATATGTCAAGAACAATTTATTTACAATGCTTTAGATTAAAAGATATAATCTTGTCTCAGTTTCAGCTTGCTCCGTGCAGTTTGATTTTTAAGGCGATATTCCAGTTTGTGATTGCTCTTAACTTGTCCAGTTTCTTGATATAAAGTTTGGATGACATCCAAATCCTTCATGCAGTGGGGGTAATGTTTTATCCTTCTCTCTTTTTATTTTTTTTCTTTTTACTAAAGCTACACTGCACTGTCTCTCTGCGATGTTCTTCACGTTATTTTGGTTCTTCCATAGCTGCCAAAGCCCCCACCGTGGGCCCGGGGGCTTCAGGGTCAGTTTGGGTCTGCGCGTGGACGCTGTGCCGCCCATGCTCATCGGACACGTGGGACTTCACGTTGACGCTCCCAGGCCTTAGGTGCCTCGTGGATCTATGCGTGTGACAGTGAAAATAAATTAAAACGCCGTGAGACGGAACCTAAGAAGCACGGCCCGCGTCGAGGCGGCGGCCGGGCCCCCGCTCATCTGCCCGCGGCCGAGGAGCCGGGTTTGAGCGCGCCCGGCAGCTTGTCGGAGCCCGGCACCTTCCAGGGCCCCGGCGCCACGGCGGGCTTGCGCGCGGTGGCGCCCCCTGGGGGCCGCGGGCCCGGCCGGGGACCCGCGCGCGCACCCGCCCTGCCCTCGGCCTCCCGCGCGCCCGGCCGCTCCGCGCCGCCGCCGCCGCCCGGGCCGGCGAACGCGGGCGCGCCCCCGAGGCCTTCGCGCCGGCCGAGCTCGGGGCCCGCCGCGGCGCGGGCTCCCTCCTTCCCGCCCGCCGCGTCCGCCGCCGCCGGCCCGGGCGCCCGGGCCTCCGAGGCGGGCCTGCCGGCCTCGGGCCGCCCCTGGCCGCCGGGCGCCTCCTCGAGCCTCGGCCGCGCGGCCCTCTGCGGACTCGCCGAGCGCTCCCTCTGCTCCCCGAGGCGCTGCTTCTTCTGGCCGCAGGCTGAAAGCTCCTTTGGTTTCCTAACGTCGTGTTCCCTTTTGATATCCCAAGTTGGGTCTGGGCTTATCTGGTGGGAAGGGTCGGAGGGTGGGGCTGGATGCGATGGAGAGAATGAAGAGAGGCCGTCCTCCGCCGAGGCGCCTACTTCCGGCAGGCCTGGGGCGGCGGCAGCGGGAGCACTCCAGGCGGGGGGTTCGTCTGCGGACGGGAAGCACAGGCGTTAGCGGCCGCGGCCTTCCTGCACCCCGCCACCCCGCGACGCCGGGCCCGGGCGGGCAGCGGGCGGCTGCTCTCCGGGCCCCAGCCACCGCCACCCCCACCCTCACTGCCCGGAGGCAGCCGGCCGCGCCCCGGGGTTCCGTGCGCTCCCTGCCCTTCCTGCCCTCCGCCCCGCTCCCACGGGCAGCCGGGGAGGCCGGTGCAAAGCCCAGTGTGATGGGCCTGACCCGTCTGACTGGGCAGCGCTCGAGCCAGCGCTTCTCAGACTCCAGCACGCGTCGAATCCGGCGGTGCTTGTGAAGAATACAGCTTCCAGGGAGCCAGGCCCCGAGGTGCCAGCCGCGCAGTGCGCAGGAATTTCTCTGTATTTCTAACAAGCACACGGGGGATTCGGAAGAAGATGGTCTAGAGCTTAGAGAAACACTGGTCTGAGTCCTGTGGAAGGGACTCAGAGGAGTGGGAGAGTGACGTTTTCAACCATTAGGTGTCACTCAAAGCATAATTCTTAGCTTCTGTCAGTTTCAGAATTTGGATAAATTCGTCTAAAACCAATCATCATTTGTCTTTTAAAAACCGTCCGTAATTCCTTTTAGTACTTCTAACACTAAGCCTGGGGACTAAGATAAAGAATTCTCTGTAGGAAGTCTAGCTTCTACATTAACCGAAGATTTAAACGCTACTTCCAAAAAAGGATTTAAGACAATATATAACATCAAAACACATATAAAACAATGATAAAAATGAGAAATGACTTTTTTTTTTTAAAGCAATCACTGGTCAGTAGCCCAGTGGAAGGAGGACAGATGGGTGAGGAATCTGAGATGAGTTGGTTACTACTGTGAGCAATAAACATTACCCGGAGTTTCTGGTCTCTAATGGGAAATAAAAGCAGGAAAATGAACCCTGATGCTTGTCAGAAATATGTCTCATGACCTTTGGAAATGCTCGAATTTTGTGACACCATTCTAGGGTGTCATTTTTTTCTCCATAGAATGGGTATACGGTACGAGTGGGGAGCAAAGATGCCACATTGTTGTTTGCGTTCTAGGTGGCTCCAGTTAAGAGGTTGGATCTCGCACAGAAGCCTCAGTACACGAGATTCAAGTTCCTGCTTCTATACACGTGTCAGAGACCATCAGGGATCCTTGTGCATACTCAGTCCATGAAGTCCAGGGTCTACCTTGTTTTGAGCATTCTTAAATTATACCTTTGATACTGATTTATACAGCAATAGGAGAAGGCAGCACTAGGATTGATTTTTCCAATAATTTTGGCCACCTTTAGAATACCCATCAGTTATAAAAAAGTTTCTTCTTTGATTTGAAATTTGAATCGAATATTTGGGGCATAATGTTACCTTCCTTCTTCCATAGACAGATGTCCATTATCATTTTCAGAAAATGAGGAAAAAGTCCTACAGAAGCATCAGAAAGACCTGGAATCTAATCCTGCCCCTGTGTATTGACTAGTTGAGGTGATTTTGGACTAACCACTAAATCTCTCTGAGCCTCAATTTCTTCTTTTAGAAGATGGGGATGCATGTTCTACTTTACAGGCGTGAGACCTGCCCTTTCTAAGGGAAGGCTTCCTGCAGTGGGAGAGTCAGGATAATTATTTGCCCGTCATTGACTCATATTTTTCTGCATCCCAGTGGCTGCCTCCTCATGGACTTGGTTCTTGTGGAAGCCACCACATTTACTAGTACATTTGCAGGTGAGGACTCCAATAGGTGCAAGAAGTCAGTTATTCTCATATGCTGTGATTCCCAGGTGTGGTTTTGTTATATCTCAGGCATCCTTGGTTACTGCAAAGAATAGTCTGAAATCTTCCAGTGCAAATATATTTGATGAAAATTAGAACATGTTCTACTTTTAGCTGGGTTAGAGTTTAAAATCAAACTAACAAATTATAGGTGGTGGCAACTCCACCAGTACAGGAAGACATTGCCTGGAAGGTTAGAAGTAGCCTTCAGAAGGCCTCACTGCAGGGTAACAAATGCAATGGTGATCTCTTCCTTGGACTATGGTAATGATATTTCACATTTTAACAGTTCTTTTCCCCGCCATTACATCACATATGGTAGAGTCAATTAGCTGGCCTCAAATTACTTCTGAGACAATGAGAAGGTTGATATTTTTACAACATTTCCTGAAGGAGGAACTGAAGCAGAGAAAGGTTAAGTAACTTGACAAAGATTACAGAATGGACCAGCCAGGAGGAAATTTTTGGGTTTCTTTGTTCTTTTTACTTACTGAGAAAATTGTTCCAAGATGATGCCTTGCAAATTAGGATCAAAGCATGTGACTAGATATACATACTTAGAGGCCACTGCTGACCAATGGGAACTAGATCCCACTCATTTACGAACATCTTACCACCTGTCTGGTATTGAACTGGAGGGTTCCTATCCAGAAAAATGAAAAACTATTAAATCACAAAAATAAATGTCCATCATTAGCTAGCCTCAATTTTTTTCTGAGATTCAGGGACACAGTCTTCTCTTTCCTTCTACCCTCGCCCACCTCCTATGATTCTCCAAACAATAAACTAAAAGGTGAAATTATTCACAGATACAAAGGGATTCCTTTTATTATAAAAAGATTTCTCAAGAGTTTGCTCACAGATCATTAATTACCTAACAGTGGGAAAAACTAAAAGCTAAAATGTTTCAAGTCACTGCTGATTAAAAATATTAATCAGAAATTAAAATGAGCTATATCATAAAGTGATTTAAAAGATGGACCTTTATCTCTCTCTCCCTCCCTCCCTTTCTCTCTTTCTCGCCCCCCTTTCTCTCTTCTTCCTCCCTCCTTTCTTGAACCTGGGAACTAGTTTAAGTGTGTGATCATGTTCATTTATGAGGTGGTTGCCGAGAAAGATGTGCTCCACAGCATCCTTCCACTCTGAGATATTCTTACTAAAATTAGAAATAACAGAGACACATCCTGGGAAGATAAAATCAGCCACTTCTGGCCTGCTGGGATCCATGTAGTCCCTTTGTCCAAACAATGTCCCCAAGCCCAGTGGCTGAAACCAGAAAGGAAAAAGCCTTTCATTCCCAATTTGCTGCTTCAGCATGCCCTCTCCCCCCACTCCAGTGAAACTTTTATCAAGGTCATCAGTGACTTTTCTGTTTGTGAAACCTAGAGGATGCCTCTCTGTATTCCTCATAATACAGTTGGTCCTTTGTATCCATGGATTCCACATCTGTGTATTCAACGGAGGATTGGAAATATTTGGGGGGAAAAACCCGATAAAAAAACAATAAAATATAATACAAATAAAAATACAATATAGCAACTGTTAACATAGCATTTACTTGCATTACATGAGGATGTGTATAGGTTATATGCAAATGCTACATCATTTTATGCAAGGGACTCAAGCCCTGAGGATTGTGGTGCCCAGGAGGGAGGCTCAGGGAACCAATCCCCTGCATTGACTGAGGGGTGACTGTACTTCATCTTGCTACATTCTCACACAGGTGACTACTTCCCCAAACAAACCTGACTCTTGGTTTCCATGACAGCCCATCTGCCTGCTTTGTATCCTCCCTTTCTGACAGTTTTTTCTCAATTTACTCGGCAGGCCCCTCTTCTTTCACCCGGCCTCCATAGTGGTTGGTCCTACGTGATTTTCTGTCTCCGCAGTCTCTTCTGGGAATTCTCATCTATTTACGTAGCTTTTATTCAACAACAATCCTCAACGTGTCTGCTGAGCTCTATGCTGGGATGTCCACCTGCCTTCTCGATATCTCTACTTGAATAGTTCACTGACATCTTCAATCTAACATGTTCAACATAGAAATCTATCCTTCCCAAGCCTGTCTGCACTCCTGACTTGCTCTTCATCTTGGTGAATGGTGTAATCCTCACTTGGAGAGGTCCTGGATTCTTTTCTCTCCTTGGCTCATGAACATAACCCGTCTACAAGTCTCATTAGTCTTATCTTCAAATATAGGCGTATTCTGTGAAATTATCTTCATATTTACTTTTACTACCATAATTCAAGAAATAGGGCAGTTCTTGGAAGGATGCAACCAGTGTGGGCCACGCAGGACAATCCATACTTGAAAGAGGCCACAGCCTGGCCATCAGAACCCTTTGTGCTACTGTCGAAGACAGAAATTTCAAAGATGAGTTTCAGCAATGTTCAGGAAAGAGAAGTTACGTGTTGTATACTGTGAACAACACACCCTCGACAGGGCAGCTAACCTAGTTAACTTACCCAAGGGATTGGTCAAGCTATCATTTCTCACAAGGGCTGGTACAATAACCCACTCTTCTATTTCTTTCTACTCTTTGCTACTGCCAGTGAGTCTTCAAATAGCATCTGCAACAATCTCTTTGAGATTAAATTAGGTCTTTCCATTCCCTTGCTCAGTGAGTTCCCACTGCTTTTAGAGTAAACTCCAAAATTATTAACATGGCCTACAAAAGCCTGCGTGACATGGCCCCTGCCAGCCACCCCAGCTTCATTTCCCTTTGTCCCCTATTCTCCGCCTCTACTGGTTTCCATTCGGTTCTTCAGATGCACAAAGCTCATTTCCTATTTTGGGACATCATCATCGTTGACACCTCTGCTGGGGAAGGCTCTCCCCATAACTATTCACATGGTAGGTTCTTTTTCATCCACTAGGGTTCTTAAACATCACCCCAGAGAACTGCAATCCATAGGAGCTATTCTACCCTCCTCAGCAGCTTGTTGCCTTTATTTCCCAGTAGTGCTTATAATTTGTCATTACATATTTGCTTGCTTATTTGATTACCATCAGTCTTAAACACTAGCTATAAGCTTCATGAGGGAAACCATCATATTGGTCTTGTTTTTTACAGTGGATTTAATACTTAGAGTAGTGATTGACCCCAAAATAAGTGCTTGATGAATATTTGATGAGTGAATACATCCATTTCACAAACAGAAATGGAAGGCTTGAAACCAAAATGCCTATTTGGAGAAAACATTTCAGGGCAAAAGATCTTCATCTAAAGTATAGCCTAGCAAAAACAAGTTCATGTCCTCAGTATAGTGCTGAGTAAAAAAATCCAACAAAACAAAACAGGTTTGTGTCTGTGACTTTAATCAGTTTTGAGAGGGAGGACGGTGGTGAAATGGGGACGTGTATTTAAAGTGGGAGGGGAAATGACTACGTTTGATGGAAAGAGAGCTGGAGAAAGCCGGCTGTGGAAAGTGGCCTAGGAAGCAGTCTCAGTTTTCACTGGTGGCCCTTTAGGATGGAGAGGGACAAAGAGAAGCTCTGGTTCCAAGGGCACAAAGTCAGGTTCTCCTAAATTTTTGTGATGTTCTTTTCTTAGTTAATTTTATCAGCTCTAATGACTAAGCTTTGCTTAGAGGACCTGGGATGTCATTAACCAATGTGCCAGAGAATGTTCAAATGAACCCCTAGGCAAGACAGACCCTAAATATCTCACACTCCAAGGCCTTTTCCTAAGCCCTTTTCCTAAGTTAGGATCAAGGTTTTAGCCATCCTGTCGCCAGTTCTAGCCAGTTTGGTTTTGTCCTATAAAACAGATTGATTGATGTATAAGTATATACTTTCAGTACATACACACACAGATTATACAGACATCATTTTGAGTTAAAAAAATGTATGGTCTCTTAAATTATCTTGTAGGAGACCAGCAATATTAAAAAATAAAAGGCACTCCTTCACTTCATACGCTAAAGATTTAAAAAAAAAACAAAACCCCTCATCTACAGAAACTGTGCTTCCACAGTGTGTTTATTTTATGACATGTAACCAAAGTGACAGTAACCAGAGAGCTGCCCTGATAGGAATAAACTGCTTGTTGCAGTAAATAAATATCCGCATTCTTGGAACTCCCAGGTGGCTCTTATCACCAGCAAAAATTGTACAGGGGAGGAAAGCATAGCCCAAATCAAGAGAGGGTTCATTTTACCAGGTGCTGGAGACAGAGAGAGGTTAAGAGGAGAAAAAGAAAAAACCTTTTAAAAATGATGTTCAAATTGTAATGGTTCTTTTGCATCTGTTCAACCATCATTAGGGTGATTGCATATTTGAAAACAAAATATAAACAAGAAAATCCTTAGTATGGAGCCAGAGGTTGTGCAGCATAAAAAGGGTCTGTCATCTGCCCCCTTCCTCACCAGTGGCCTCAGGGTTTCCAGCTTCAGGCTGGGTGTTCCTGTAAGTCCTGAATAAAGGTTCTCACATGCTGTTCCTCCTCTTGGTCCAGAGCTTGAACCCAGGGCCTAATGACTGCCTTTAGGATTAGGGTCTCCAGGAAGATAATAATAGCATTATTGCTATTGGTACTAACTGTCGTTAATGACAGCATCAAACATTGATTGAGGTGCTTACTAGGTGCCAGGACACATTTTACAGATGAGGAAACTGACACACAGAGATGTTAAGTAACTTGTTCAAGGTCACACAGCTGGTAATGTGTAGGTAATGGAATAGGGTTATTGAATTGCTCTCAGAACTGGGTAATGTTTTACTACAAGCTCAGTTAAAACACTATCACTAAATGCCTTTACTATCTGCTATTCTGATGGAGAAATGGGAGTTTAATCTTTCCTTCTGGGGCAATGTAACAGAAATTTCCATCCAAAGAGATTGTCAGAAGCAGATCCATTGCTGTTCCTAAAGGAGACTCTGAAATGCCATTTCAGTTTGAACTTTGGACCTAGAATGACAGTCACTATGGTGAGAGCACTGATTTTTGAAAGTGAGAACAATAACATTAGATTTCTTAAGGGCAGGGATAATAGTATATACTTTTAAAATATCCTCATAGCCCCACTCCTTGAAGCTGGATTGAATTGAAAATATTCAGATACTAGAACCTCTGAGTTAGTCTGAGACATAAATACTTTCATTGCTCAAATGACTAAAATTAAAGACATCCATGGGTTTGATAAGTGTTGCTTCTTATAAAAACCTTTCCTGTAGCAATCACAGCTGCCTGGGATTAGAGTATACTGATGTGGTTGTACTGAAATCTATTTTCTTCTAATTTAGACTATTATAGAAAAATACCACAATGATTCAGTAGATCAAAGGACAGTCATGTCAAGTCATTTGGTGTTCCAAAGAAAAACCTTTTAAGGATTTTGTGCAAACTATAATTGTTCATTTGCATTTGTTCAACCATTACTACAGTGATTGATTTTTGTAACAAAATATAAATAAGAAAAATGTGCATTAAAAATTTTCAGAACAAATTATTTTACTTCTGTTCTTTCTGCAGCATTCTTTCCAGGCTGGAGCTGTTGCTAATTGCCTTCAAACATGTATTTGTTTCACCTTTATAACCAGAGAGATGTAAACTAGGTGTTATGAACATTAATAACCTTTACAGTGGTGACTGCATCTGTCTACTGAAGTTTCACATTCCCACTCACTTTGAATGCATAATCAAAGGTGCAGCAACAAATGTGCAAAGTTTTAGCTACCTCTATGGTGAGAAGGGCAAATCTCAGGCATAGGCGGGACTATTAATGATGGAGCTACTATTTATTGAGCGCTTTAAATATGCTAGAAACTGTGCTGTGTGCGTAAGATACATTACATTTTAATCCTCACAACAGTTCTAAGAACTACTGTGAGGGTGCAATTATCCCTTTTCAAAGATTGGGGAACTGAGGCTTAACTGAGATAAGTTAAGTGATTTCCCAGGACTGCTCAGCTGGTAAGTCAGCAATAGGACTACTGACTCCATAACTCCAGAGCCTAAGCCCAAACCACCACTCTGTTACAGTGCTTTTCAGCCTTTCCACATGAGGGCACACAGGGAGAAGGGTAATACCTAGACAGTGTGCTGGCGTGAACCTGAAAACGATCAAGCCCTTCCTGGGCACCCCACAGGCTGTGGGGAGTCAGTATCTTGGTACAATTTATCAGAGGTGTGTCTAGGAGCACATCTCCGGAAACCCACTTCTGTCTTTCTATGAGGTAAAATCTTGATAATCCAGATTAGTCTGGGAATCTGGGGATGCCCAAGGATCAGTCTAAATTAGTAAAACATCTGCTAGTCTTATAGGATATATGAGAAATATGCTAGTTCATTTATTTCAAGCACATGTTAAGTGGTGCTTGGAGTCCTTGCTCTTGAATATTTAAAGACAGGCTTTGAGGCAGTGGTTTTCAAACTTTTTAAGAAAGCCATACATGTTCCTTTTCAAATAAAATGTTAAAGGAAAGTGCAATATATATAATAGATAAAAATGGAACTGGTATGGTTTGGTGGTGGTGGGGGGGGGACCCAAAGCCTCTTGTCACTCATCCTCACTCTTACCCACGTAGACACGTTAGGCCATTTCTTGGGATGCTTGAGCCTCTGACAGAATAGTCTGATCTGTCTACAGGTGTCTCTCAAAGCTCCTGTCAAAATGAATACACTCCCACTTTGGCAGTAGGAACAGGAGGAAGGCAGGGAAGGTTTGTGTTTCTGTGTTGGCATTGGAGGTTTTTGACTCCATAGAAGGGAGATGAAGCCCAGGGAAGTTGTCCTGAAGTGAGGGGGTTGGCAACTCTGTCACACTGCAGACAATGACAGGTTTTACCTTTCCATGATTTTTCTGAGGCACACAGCCACCTGGAGCCCCAGCTGACCGTTCCTGAGTTGAAATTTTCCCTACTTGTTTTCAGGAGGAGTAAGTCATCAACTTGGTAGAAGCAGCGTCAGTTGGGAGACCTGCCTGCTGCCTCTAGCTCTGCCACTTGGTGTGAGCTTGCACCAGCCACGTACACCTCAACTCCTCATCTGTAAAACGAAGAAATACCTGCTTGACCTCCTCCTAGAGTTGTGCAGATCAAATCAGATAACATACATGAATGTTTAGATAGATGTCAGCCATTACATTAATAGTTTATCCAGTTTCCAAAATGGGCAAAAGATTTGAATTTACACTTTACCAAAATGATGTGTGGATGGCAAACAAATGAAAATGAAAAAATGAAAACTACAATGAGATACCACTATACTAAGTGGAAAAGGCTGGATTCAAAAAGTTACATGAACGATTCTATTCATGTAACATTCTCAAAAAGGCAAAACTAGAGGGACAGAAAACTGCCAAGGGCTGGGTGTGGGAGAAGGCTTAACTATAATCGAAAATTACATAATTTTAGGAGGTTACAAAACTTTTATATCTTAATTATGGTAGTGATGATATAACTGTGTTTTTTGAAACTCATAGAGTGTTTGCTAAAAGAGGGTAAATTTTACTGTATGTAAATAATACCTTAATTTGAAAAATGGGAAAAGACAAATAGTGCTAATAAAGTGTTTTTAAGCCTGGGTGAAGACATCTTTTATTGTAAAACTGATTATACCTTTTGAAAATAATGTTTCTACCACCACTTTGCTTAGTTACTTCTCTGCATCCTGCACCACTGGACCAAGAAAAACCTCTGCCCAATGACACTGATAATGAATTCTGAGTTCACAGGGCTAGAAGAGTCTGAATTAAAGAGTTTTTACTTTAATTTTTAGAACGCACCTTTATTTTCACTGCTTTTCTAGGTTCATGTTCTTCATCACAGAAACATAGCCCTGTCTGAAGTAGCAGAAAGTTGAAATAAGGGATGAGCATAATCAACCAGAAGGCGTATTTAATGGGAGAGATGATGGAATCAGATAATAGCCACATCTTGTCAAAGATGGAAGAAGTGGAAATGTGTTGGGGTTTCCCCATGGACCCGGACCTGGGTTGGGAGTCTACAGGGGAAAGGAAACTGGGGGAAAAAAATCATGAGACCTTACACAGACTTAATGTATAAAGGCTAAGAGCCTGGAGAGGCCTACATTGACTTACACACCATGCCACAGACTGAGTTAATGCACCAACTTTCCGACTTCTAGGAAAGCTTTTATTGATCTCTAACACAAATTGTAAAGGTGCCAAAATTCTAATAGGATTAGAAGAATCCTAAGTCCCCAGGAAGATTGGGTAAAGAGGAAATGGTTGGTGATTGGGAACTTAGGGTAGTGAGTTGTCAGCAAGGACTGATAATGCTTTTAGAAAAAGAGGGAGGGGAAAACAAGTTTTCATTCCCCCAGGCCAAGCAAGCCAAGTTCTCTAACTGCTGATCTGGAGTTCAAAAGATTTAGTCCCGCTAAAGGGCTCAGCCCCTCTCCCTGCTGACTGTCTGGGAGGGTAGGGACGGTCTTAGGCTGTTGGGGCTGTTTGGGCTGCCTCCAGGCTCCTTTCATCTTTGGTAGTCTTGATGAGCCCCCAGGATGGCATGTCTGCACACTTTCCCCTGTACTGACACAGGGTGCCCTGCTGAGAGATCCACCTATTCACCTCCCAAAGAAATGAATTACTCAGAAGATATTCTTGGACTCCAGATAAATTCATATCTTCTGGAGTCTCCTCCTCACGGCCCCTCATCTCCTCTGTAAACCATTGATGGGTAAGACTCAGGCATGTGATTAATTCATTTCTACACTAAGACACCTCAGATTATATGCAACCATATCCCTATCAGCATGCCTCCAGGGGACAAAGACTCTTTTAAACAATTCTGGATTTTTTTTTTTTTTGTAAGAAAAAGAATTAGTGGGAGTAGAGCTCTTGTGTCTGGAGCTGTCCAATTTTGTTGCTAATTGTATTTCAGTAAGGTTATCCTTAGACCTTTTTTCCGTACCCAGCTTTATTTTTTAAAAACCCTTTCTTCTCATTCATATCTCTAATTTGGTACCCAGGACTCAATTCATTCTTTTTTTTTTCATTCAACAAATATTCATTGAGCATCTACTTTTTGTGCTGTACAGGTCTGTGCACTGAATATACACCTGTGAAGGAAGCAGTGTTCCTGTCTTCATGGATCTTACTGTCATAGTGTAAGAGACAGATTATTATGAACAGGTAATAATAGGAAGAATGATGTGGATTAGCACAATGAAGAATCATAATTTAAAGAGATGTAAAGGGATGTGGGGGCTGTTTTAAATCGGCTAGTCAGGGAAGGTGATATTAAGTAGGGACTTGAAAGCAGAGGAGGAGAAAGTTATGTGCATACTTAGGCTAAGAACACTCTAGGAAGATGGAACAAGTGCAAGGTCTTCAAGAGAGAGGGCTTGGCACATTCAGGGAATGACAAGAAGGACTGGGGAGTAACCAGGGCAACCGTGAGATCACACAGGGCTTCAGTATGGGCTTCAATTTTTTTTCTAAGCATGATGTATGTTGCTTTAATCAGAGTACCATGCTGTTTTAGATTCTTTTATCAACACATGAGATTTCTTTTTATCTCATTGGTATTGGCAAGCAGAAGCATGATCACTCTAAAGGTGGAGAAATACCATTAATCTTGTGGTTAATTAATATTGAGCATCTAGTTTGCATTAGGCCCTGTGTGAAGTGCTGGGAATTGGGCTTGATAAAACAATGCCCTTGCCTTTCTGGAGCTTACTGTAGGAGGTAGCACAGATCAAGTGACTTCAAATGTGATGTGTCATAAAAAGAAAGTGAGAAAAAGAGGGTGTTGTGGAAGTGGGGAGCTACCCTCATGTAGGGGCTTAGGGAGGCCTCCCTGAGGAAATGGTCTTTAAATGAATACTAGGTTGATTATAATTTAATAGTTGCAGCAACATCATCTCCTTTTCCTTCAATAATTTTCTGTCCTTCTAGTGGTTCCTTTTCTGCTTTGAAGCATGTCCAGTTCTTGCCTACCTTGAAGACACAATAAAACCTCATCTCTCACTTCTCTACATCTAAGCTTTTCATTATTTTCCAGAATCAGTCACGTGCTTCTGACTTTCCTACATTCAGACATTCACTCTCTCATTCATTTTTTCAAGGTCAGTGGTTTGTGCATGGTGTTCGAGGGGACTCCAGGGAGATTGCAGGGTTAAATCACAAGACATGAGGTGTGTTGTGACAGGAGAGGAGGCTGTTAATTTGTAGGACATGCCACGGGCTGTGGCATCCACCGTGCAGATGTTGGGGAATCTGGAGGTCTGAAGCCTGGTCATTGGTGAGGTCACAGTGGGGAGGACAGTGTACGGTACTGGCAGGGAGACAAGATATGGTCACCTGCTATGCAGGTGAGAGGTGGGAGGGGAAAGGACAGGAGCAGCCAGCTCTGAAGGACATGAGGAGGAGAGACATGACAGGACCTAGGAGATGTGTGGAAGGAGCCGGTGAGTGAATGAGGTGTCCTGGATTCCAGCTTGTGTCACGATAGATGGCGGTGTCATAGCTGAGACTGGGGACACAGACTAGAGGAAAAGTAGGTTAGGACCTAGTAGGAGATTTTGAAATCTCCTTTAATATTTTCTTTTCCCTTAATCTGTTTACATAACTAGTCACTAAGTTCCCTCAGTGTTTCTTTGAGAATGTCCCCCAGGTCCACTCAAGATTGATCTCAATGCTTATCTCCTGAAATTTAGACCATTACGGCATCATCCTAAGGGGTTATCTCTTCCCCAGCTCCCCTCTTCAGCCCTATCTACATTCGGCTTCTTAAAATAAAACCTCTTATCTAACATCTAATCCTGGCCCTAATTTTATTGTTTTTACTTTCTTGTAGTAGAAAGCCCCTTAGTCTATATCTTGCTACTTCACGTGTTTAGTTACCTTTTTAGTTTTTCACAACTAAACCACAAATCCCTTGAAAACAGAACTCTGTTCCAAAGCTTCTTTGTAATGTTAGTAGTGCCCACCAAAGTCTTGCCTAACAGTCAATTGTGTTGATTAAATTTAGCTTTCATACCTTGGAAACCATCAGAGTACAATGTGGTGAACATTACTTTAATGCCTCACATTTCAAAACATTTTTTCATCAGGTGTTGGCCAATGCGTGCATGTGTGTGTGTATTTTAAAGGTATGTCATACAAATTCTTGCCAGTACAGCCTGAAGTGGATCATCTAGTGCAGTGGTTCTCGACCTTCCTAATGTCGCAACCCTTTAATACAGTTTCTGTGGGTCGCAACCCACAGGTTGAGAACCGCTGATCTAGTGAGTGGATTTCATTTCAACAGCTGACTTTGTAATGTCAGTATTCATAAACACCAGGATGGGAAAGAGAATGGAAATCTAGAGTGGAGAAGTGTGGAGTTAGATCTTAGCTTTATTACTGACCAGCTGTGTGGCTTTGGGCAAATTCCTTAAACTTCTCTGATTGTGATATTGACCTCTGAGATCTGTTATGAAAATCAAAATTATGCAAATTTTCATAAAAGCAAAATGAGCATCTAACATGATTTTGGCACATAGTAAACACACGTAAATGATAATAATGATGGTAGAAAACAATGAACATTTACTGGGCACTTATTTTTCAAGCTTTTCTGTCATTTAAATTTCACAACAGATCCACGAGATAGATACTGTTATTATCCTCATCATACAGAAGACAAAACTGAGCATCGACAGAAGTGGCTTATCCAGGGATTCTCCCCTTTTACCCTCTTTAGCCTTTAGGTAAATTTTATTTAAAGTTCCCATAAGTAGCAAAGGGGAGGTGTGGGTTTATTGCTTCTTTCCCATATAACCTGCAGAAGATGCTGTGAGGAGCGCAACAGCCCAACAGGAGGATGAACAATTAGAGATCTTGGTGGACCTGCACCTGGATGACCCACCTGTGCAGGAACTGGAACCCACGAGACACCCAGGTGAAGGAAGTGCTCATAAAAGCAAGCAGCGGCTAGATTGACATGAGTAGGCCAGATGACATGCTGGGGTCACAGGCCACAGAACCTATGGCGAGCGTCAGGGGTGCTGTGTCCTTCACCCTCTTTCCCATAAGGCAGCCGATGACGCAGAAAAACCTTACCTCCTACCCATGTGGTTAGTAAGGGACCCCATGTACCTTTCCTGCTTTCTTAACAAAGGACAAAAGGGGATTTCTTTTGGAAGCAATGAGCCCTCATTGGTGTTCCTACCATGGTTCCTGAGGAGGGGAAATGGAGGAGAGGGATGGGATGTGTCTGAGTGGGAAGGAAGGGGAACAGGAGCCAGGGCCAGGCTGCAGTTATCAGGACTGGCTGCAGTAGAAAGGATCCTTGTGGAGGGTGGGGGTGGAGGAGAGCGAGGGTGGGAGAAGCGGTCTGCTTGCCTAATTTTGAAGAGGAGAGCTTTTGCTGGATTCTGATAAAGCCTGCCTGTGAATTTTTATTTCTGCAAACAGTCCCAGACCTTCCTAGAAACAAACTGATGGGTATCAGTTTCTGTAACATTTAGGGCTCATCTGTAACGGCTGATTTCAAGCAGGGTTAGTTCCATGTTAGCAAAAGATAGGGGTTTTCATTGGAGTCACTTCTTCAGACATAAAACTGAGCTGGAAAGAAACACCAGAAGCTCTTTGATTATCATTGCAGATGATGGTTTATCAGGCCTCGTATTTCTATAGCTATGTTGCAGGCACATGTGGAAAAACCCTCACGTGCCAGCAGCTCCTTCTGACAGGGCCAGTGCTGCGACCTGGGGAAGGAGGAGCTGTGGACTGACAGGGCCCGGGTCCGGGACAGGACAGCAGAGCTGTGGAGGGGCAGGGTGGGGACCTGCTATGGACAGGCCCCTCTTCTCCTGGTCAGTACATTTGCAAAGAAGCAGGAACATGGGTGCAGGAACATGGGTGCCTGAACACGCAGCCCCCGTCTCTTCACAGGAGTCCACTCCACAGGAGTCCATCTTTGTCAGCGTCTGCTCTTCACAGAGGCCTCCTCTCCCACCGTGTCCAAACTGGTTATTTTTTATTTTAGTTACTTGTTCATATTTGTGGGTTCCTCTCTCTTGGTAAATGTGTCTTCCTTTACTAGATTATAAATTCTATTAGAAAGGGACTCTGATCTGTTTTGTTCCCTGTAGCAATTTCAGCTATTAACACAGTTGCTGGGCACATACCAAGTGTTCAATAAATACTAATTGAATGAAGAATGAACAAATCATTCAGAGATTACTCATTCCTGTTTCCTAAAAGCCAACCTTAGTTATCTGGGTAAGTGTGGAAAGACTTGGCACATTTGAAATATATGTAACTATATCAGGATTTGTACCTGTATCTATATGAGGCATCCCTTTGTGTTATAAAACTCTTCTTTAGTTAAATTTTTATCATAGTATTTTTTTTTTTTTTTTTTTTTTTTTGGTGTTTTTGGCCGGGGCTGGGTTTAAACCCACCACCTCTGGCATATGGGGCTGGCTCCCTACTCCTTTGAGCCACAGGCATTGCCCTATCATAGTATTTTTAAATGTAAAAAAACTAAGGACATTACACACTATGTAAAATTTGTAGGAAAAAATTTATATGAATTTCTAAAACCTCAAAGTGTCCTCCCTAAACCAGTACTGGCTGGGAGCTCTCTAGAAATGTGGGATCTCAGACTCCCCACCCCACGCACTGAATCAGAATCTGCATTTGAGCAAGCTCCATAGGGATTCATGGCCGATACAGTCTGAGACTCTGCTCTCTAAGTCACAGTTAAGCCTGTGGGATCATTTTTGTGAACAGTAGGGGGCAGTTTAAACGAAATTGAGAAAGAAAGAAAGAATAGCTCTCATCAGAGCACTGAAGTGAATGATAGTTCAGGAAAAATGAGAAATTCTATGCTTCCCAGGTCAATTTTTGTTTTTAAACCCTCAAGAGAGCCTGTTAGTTTAACCATGTTCGTGTGAATTTTCACAGCATAACTCACGCCATAGGGAGAGCAGGACAGCAACCCCCTCTCTACTGCCTCAGCCATGATTGGAGAGAGGAGATCAGAATGAGATGTTAACAGTGCTTTTACATTTTAAAAAATAATTCTAACCGCTATTTAATAAACACAAGAATTTTTTAAGTTAGTTAGCTGTTGTTATAAAGAACGACTTGCAGCCTCTTTATCCAGTTAACACTTCCCTGAGATTTTCAGCTGGTTCAAATGCTGCAGCTCAGTACCCAGGTCCTCTTCTCTTTTCCTGGCAACAAGCTGAAGGAAGGATTAAAATCATGTGGGCTCTTCTTTGAACGCTGAGTTAACCCCCCCCCTCAGTTCCCTAAATTGTAGACATGATTAGTGATGAAAAAAAAAAACTCACACTTGAATGAATCAATTAAATAAGCATTTATTCGGTGCCTAAAGGTGCCAGTGTAGTGCCAGTACTGGGGACCAAAGACTAATACTATAATCACAATAATATGTGACTTTGGGTTATCCATGACAAATCTTTTCCTGGCCTGGTGAAAAACCTGGAATTCTCTCTCTTTAATCCATTTCCTTTGTGCTGTAGGTCAATAGGACACCAATCACAATGAAAAAAGGTCTTTCTTTGTCATCTGGAAAATTAAACCTTCTTTCCTAGATGTCCTTAGTCACTGATCCTCATCAGTGTGGATAATCTTTCCTTTACTCTGAGCAGGTTGTTTTTAATACATGGGCCTCCAGAGCAGAAAGAAAAGCCATTTGAAATGCTTGTCTTCTGTTGAAATGTGCCTGGCACATTGGTACTAAACAGGCAATAAATCATAATAAATGGAAATAGTTGCCTATGGCATGATCTGATTGAGTCGTTTAAACAATCACTTTGTGTTGACAAAGGATAGGGTGATTAAGCCAGAGGAATTCAAAGGTGCTTGAAACAAATGAACTGCAGAAATTGCATGAAAAATGTAGGGGGTTCTTCCAGGGCAATAGACTTCCTTCATGCTGGCTCAGCCTTGAAGTCTATAGAGCCCAGCCGATGAGTAATTAACATGCTGCTGCCTTCAGTGGAGGAGGCCTGACTGTGTAGATGCCGCTTGAGATTTCCCTTGTAAGTCTGCAGGTTTGAGAGATGAACTTCCTAGTGACCTGCTTATACCATTCTGCAGGTACAGAGATTAATCCTCACATTAATGTGCGCGTAGAGTCATTTAGCAGGTTGCTCCCTGCACATGTGCCACTGTTCTAATGCAGACATTAGACTGAATAGTGAAGTCATTATAGCAACAATAATTTATACAAATGGTGCTTTTTTTCATTTTAAATTTTTTTATTTTTAATTGTTACAGGTACATAATAGTTGTATGTATTTACAGGGTACATGCAATGATTTGATACAAGCATATAATATGTTATTCAAATCATCACCTCAAGCCTATCATCATTCCTCAAGCATTTATCACTTCTTTGTGTCAAAAACACTTCAATTCCACTCTTTTGTTTATTTAAAAGTATATCCTAACTTACTGTTTTTTGTTTTTTCTTTTTGAGACAAGGGTCTCACTTGGTCGCCCGGGGTAGAGTGCTGTGGCATCATCATTGCTCACAGCAACCTCAAGCTCTTGGGCTCATGAGATCCTTTGGCCTTAGCCTCCACAGTAGCTGGGACCTCAGGTGCCCGCTGCCATGCCCAGATAGTTTTTCTATTTTTAGTAGAGATGAGGTCTTGATTTTGCTCAGGCTGGTCTTGAACTCCTGAGCTCAAGTGATCCACCTGGCTAGGTCTCCTAGAGTGCTAGGATTACAGGTGTGAGCTACTGAGCCAGGCCCTAATTTACTGTTGATGATAGTCCCATTGTTGGGCTATCAAATATTGTTTATTCTATCTAACTATATCTAACTATATTTTGCACCCTGTAGCCATCTCTGCTTACCCCCCCCCCCTTCCTAACCGCTAGTAGCTATCATTCTACTCTTTGTCTCCATGAGATCAATTGTTTCAATATTTAGCTCCCACATGTGAGTGAGAACAAGTGAGATTTGTCTTTCTGTGGTTGGCTTATTTCACTTAACAAAATGTTCTCCAATTCCATCCATGTTGTTCGTTGCAAATGATAATGTTTTGTTCTTTTTATGGCTGAATAATACTCCATTGTGTGTATGTACCACGATTTATCTGTTCATCCACTGATGGACACTTAGGTTGAGTCTAAATCGTGGCTATTGTGAACAGGGCTGTAGTTAACATGGAAGAGCAGGTATCTTTCTGGTATACTGATTTCCTTTCTTTTGGAAATATACTCAGCAGTGGGATTGCTGGGTCATATGGTAGTTCTGTTATTAGCTTTTGAGGAACTTACATATTGTTTTCTGCAGTGGTGGCACTAACTTACATTCCCACCAACAGCCGACCTGGGTTACCCTTTCTCCACATCCTCTCCATCATTTGCTTTGGAGTCTTCTTGATAAAAGCTATTTTAATGGGGTGAGATGATATCTCATTGCAGTTGATTTGCATTTCTCTGACAGCTAATGATTTTGAGCACTTTCTCATATTCCTGTTGGTCATTTGTGGGTCTTCTTTTCAGAAATGTCTATTCAGATCTTTTGCCTATTTTTTAATTGGATTATTGGATTTTTCCCTGTGGAGCACTTGGAGCTCCTTATAACATATTGTAGCTGTTAATCCCTTCTCAGACGGGTAGTTTGCAGATACTTCCACTGAGCGGGTTGTCTTCTTCATTTTGCTGATTGTTCCCTTTTCTGCGCAGAAGCTTTTTTGCCAGAGCATTTCTGAGATAGCCTTTTGGGGCACCCTTCTGGGGACTGTTTTTGTATGTATTTTCCAACGGAAGCGCTGGGAGGGTGTGCGACTCCCTTTGGGTCACCCCGCAAGCAGGCAGGGAGGAGAACTTTGGTCTTTCCCCTCCTCTGCCCCTGCCAGAGCGGAGCTTGAGGGCAGGTGCGGGCTGGAAGGAGGACGCGCGCCCCCTGGGGGCCCCTGGGCGGGCCGCAGTCTCGGATCCACAGGCGGTTCCTTCCTCGCCGCGTCCCGGAGCCGCCTGGGTGAGCCCAGAGCGGGGAGCGGGCGTCGAACATCCCATCCTTTCTCAACTTTCCCTGGGTTGGCAAGGTCACTCCACACGGGTTCAGGTGGCGGCCTCGACTGGGAATGAGGCCGCACGTGGACGTGGAGCCGTGGGTCTCGGCCTGGCAGCGCGGGAGCGTCGTCCCCCCTGCGCGCAGCGTTGCAGGTGACAGCAGTGCGCAGGTGACAGCAGTGCACAGGCGGGCGCAGACCCGCGGCCGCCTGAGAAACCGCCGTGCTGGGAATCGCGCCACACCGGTCACCTGAGGAGGCTGGAGTCAGTCTGGGTTTGCCCCTCCACTTGCATCTTTCTTTGTTTATTACGGCTGAACTCCGGAACGACTGGTGACTTGCACCGAAATAAATGGCAACTGTTAAAAGGCTAATTGGGGAAGTGTTAATGTTTTGACAAGTCTTTTCAGTCAGCACCTGCCCAAAGCTACTGGACAGTATGCCAGCTGCTGCCGAGGTCCCCAGGTGGAGGGTGGGCGGCTTCAGGGAAAGCGCCCTGACCTCCTGGGCATCACGGGACCTGTCATCAGCGCTTCCTCGAGTGCTCAGGGTGTGTTCGTGGGGGAAGATCCAAACATGACCCAGGTTCTTCTTGTTTTAATAGTACTGGAGAACACACCTACTTCTCATCTGAAGCCTGTGTGCTTTAATGGGAGCCCCCATGGACAGAAACCCTCGACCATGTTCACTGCTGGCCGGCGCCCCAGACGGTGGCGTGATGATCGGGGGCGCCTTCTGCCCGGACACTGTACAAGAGGCAATCCGGGACGGGAGTACTTAGATAACCAGACAGCTCACAGGAAGGACTCTCTCAATTCAGCAAGTTTGGCTGAATGGGACATAATAGGAAATCCTTGAGACTGGGAGCTTTGCAACTTCTGGCTTGATGCGAAGTGACTCATTATTAAGGCTTTCATCAACCTGGACAGTCAGCTCCTTGAATGTCAATCCGTGGGCTGAAGCTAGAGCCTACCAGACTCCATGCCTTGCTATGCCCTCTGAGTAGTTCATTGAATGGGCCTTTTAAAAAAATAAGCCTTCCTTCCGGTAAAGACTCACCGAATCCTGTTCCTACAAGTGAGGCTACTGCATGGAGAAGTGAAAGAGGTCCTACACCAAAGAAATAAAGAGCTGCTGGAAGCTCCCCAGGTCCCAGGGACCTGCAGCCTTGTGAGCTGGCTAAAATGCAAGGCAGGCTGTTTTCTGAGGCTGAGGATGGTTACACTAAACATGGCTACTCTAAGCATTTGTGAATATAGGAGACAAGGGCCCTAAATTGCTCCTTCTGTTCTCAGATCAGAGGTATTATTCACCAGTGGCACCTGTGGCTCAAAGGAGTAGGGTGCTGGCCCCATATGCTGGAGGTGGCCGGTTCAAACCCAGCCCTGGCCAAAAAATGCAAAAAAAGAAAAAAAAAAGTATTATTTACTTTCTTCACCTATTAATAGAAGAAGGTCCTTGAAGAGTTTTGCTGTGGACCCCAAAGACTCAGGGTCTTGGGGCCTTTGCTCAGATTCCCAGGGGTTCAGGAATGTGTACTTCCATGCTTTGATGAATCACCCAAAGAGGAACATGATAGTTTTCAAGTGCTAAAATGGCAGTTCTTTCTGGTTCTGGCAAATGTTATAGACCCTGAACTAATGGTGGGGGTGGGTTGGCTACAAATAGGCCCTGAGGTGGAGGTGGGTTGACTACTACTTTGTAAGAATATTCCCTGTAATGGCTTAGAGTCTGGTTGAAGTTTGGGAGTGCTTCTCAGCTGGTATAGTGCAGGGTTTGAAAGTCTGGGCTATGGAGTCGAACTGTCCAGGTTCCAGTCCCTGATCATCCTCCCTGATCAAGCTGTTCACCCCAAACTGTCTAGGACTTGGTTTTGTTATTGGTAAAATGAGAGTAATAATAGTACCTACCTCAGAGTTGTTTTGAGGGTAGAATGGGCTCCATAATTTAAGGCACCCATTAGACAGCCTGGCACATAGTCACTATGAAGTAGATGCAGAGTGCAGTAAAAGCTGTTAGCATTTGGTCTACCAAGAAAGACCTAATGCTCAGATTGGACTGAATCTCCTAGCATGGCTCTAAATTGGTCAGCCTTACCCAGAGGGGGGATATCTGGGGATGCCAGACGCAGTTAACTTACATAATTGCCAGATTCCCAAGACTCAGGGCTTCATCACTATATCACTATATACCATATATATATATATTTATATATGGATCTACCAGTATTCCCCTAAGCAAGCTGAGTAAAGCATTTGAATCAAGCTAGGAGGACACATGTCCTGAAAAATATTATCCTTCAGCATCAGAAGATGGGTTTAAGTACATTGTCTATTGCTTACCAGCTGTGTGACCTTGGGCAAACCACTTAATCTCTCTGGGACTCAGTTTTCATAACTGTTAAACACTATTTTTCTCTCCTTTTTCATATTAGCTGCCTGTGTTAAATAGTTAAAGGCATAATGGAAATATGAAATGGGATATTATTTTCTTACCTATATCACTTGATAAGGAAAAAGCTTAACTCTTTAAAATAGTATTTTTGGGGTGCTATATTTTAGTGACATTGATATGAAAGGCTTGGGATTATATTTTAGGTGAGCTGAGTGGAACCTATAGTTTCTGTGTGTGGCAGGTGGAGGATGGGGTTTGAAAAGATCTGTGTGGTGAATTTGTGTTCTGGAGTTTCATGTCAGCCTTAAAGATCAGGACAAAGTTTTGCTGGGAACTTAGGTTTTAGATTAATTTTTAGAGGTGTAGCTGTACTCTTGACCTCTGGGGGGTGGAAAAGATTGGTCAAAAATCAACATTTATATCCACTTGAAATAGCTGACAAAGCTAGCCTCTGCATTCAAAGAGTCCCAGAGGATGGCCTGTCAGGACCTTTTTCTTATAAAGCATTTAAGCTTGAATGAGTCGGGTGAATTGAAGGAATTTTAACGGATGCATGGCCAATGTCTTCACGGTCAACTTTTCACGTTGTTTGCTTAGGAAAGAGTGAAGACCAATCAGTCTAGCTTTTTATTTTTGGCAGTCCCTTTCCCAAGAACATAGGATTCTATAGTCTACAAAGAAGAAATAATTATAAACCTTAAGATATGTAAGTTGCCAGTCTCAAAACTTAGAAACTGAGAACTAATGTGTTTTTGGTATAATTTAGTCTTACTAAGTTTGATTTTTACCAAACTGTCACCTAAAGCAAATACAAAAAGAATGGTGCCAATTAATGGAGTGGGTCAATGACTTGGGTATAAATCTAATCTCTTTCAAATCTTGCTTATTCTCCTACTGTTCTCTTTTTACGGTAGCTTGATTAAAGGTTAAAAAAAAAAAAAAGGAGCCAGTGCAGTGGCTCATGCCTGAAATCCTAGCACTTTGTGTGTGTGTGTGGGGAGGTGAGGTGGGAGGATAACTTGAGATCAGAAATTCAAGACTAGCCTGAGCAAGAGTGAAATGAGATCTCCACAAAAAACTGAGAAAAATTAGCCAGGTGTGGTGGTGGGCACCTGTAGTCCCACCTACTCAGGAGGCTGAGCCAAGAGGATCATTTGAACTCAGGAGTTGAGGTTGTAGTGACTTACATGAGGCCACTGTACTCTAGCTATGGCAATCTGTCTCCAAATTTTAATAAAAAGGGTAATTTTTGTTATCACTTGTACTTTTATTATGAAGAGGAAATCTTTATTCCATTATTTTATGATAAATATTTATTAAAACAATGTGATTTCTTCCTCCCAAATTTATTCAGTATTAACATTCCCTTTTCAGGATATAGAGTTCTCATAGCATTTTCTCTTTGTAGTTTTTCATCAATTCTTTCTTTCTTTTATTTATTTTTTGAGACAGAATCTCATTCTGTTGCCCTGGGTAGAGTGCTGGGGTGTCATCATAGCTCACAGCAATGTCAAACTCTTAGGCTCAAGAGATTCTCTTGCCTCAGCCTCCCAGTAGTTGGGACTACAGGTGCCTGCCATGATGTATGGCTACTTTTTCTATTTTCAGTAGAGACAGGGTCTGATTTTTACTCAGTCTGATCTGGAACTTCGGAGCTCAAGTGATCCACCTGTCTCCCAGAGACAGACCTGTCTCTCAGATTACAGACCTGAGCCACTTTGCCCAGCTTTCATCAATTATTTATAAGTGGAAATATTGTTGAGGGGTGTGTGTGTGTATGTATGTGTAGGACTAGAGAAGGGACCTTTTCTTCTTCTCTCCAACACAGTTCAGAGGAAGGCAGGTCAGGTCTTAACACTGCCATTCCAGGGACAGAATGTTACAGGGGTAAGAGCCACCCACAATGGCCTTAACATACTTCAGACTCTAGATTCTCCTTTTGCTGAATACCAGTGAGTCACTTTTAATCTCACAGCAGAGTTTTAGTATGGCTTTTTATTCCTGTCTATTTTAACAGCAGTATGAAAGATGGATTGGTAGGGAAGTAAACAGAGAAATCTTTACTTTGTTTTCTAACTTGACAAACTAGTTGGCCCTTGTGGAGCTAACATCTCACGTGTGTGTTTGGAGGAGGGCAGCAGTTGGCAAATAGAGGCTCCCACTGAGAGTAAGAATCACTTAATCAATGGTGAAGTCAAGAGGACCATTCAAAAAACTTCAGTTTCATCTTTTGCTAAAAGTGGGAATAAAGGACAATGAAACTTAGGACTCAAGATTTTATCTGAGAAGTCTCTTTGAGAAATTTAAGAATAAACTTGAAATGCAGAGATGGAGATATATAGCACAGCAACAGCTATATATAATCTTTGGTTGGGGTCTCATTTTCTTTAGTTTCATCATTCATTTATCCTTTAAACTCAATTAAACATTGAATTTAATTAAACGTTGAGTGACCTATTCGCATCTTTAAGGCAGATCAATATGCTGGCCATTGGGAATATGAGAACAAATTTAGAAACTTTTCTTTCTGACCTTGTGGGAGTTCACATTCTAGGGAAGGGAGGACCTTGGAAGAAATCAGTATGATACAATTTGTTAAGCACATTAACAGATTTATATATCGAGTGACATAAAGATACAGAAAAGTTCCTTAGAAGTACATCATTGAGAGAATGGAGAGCTGAGTAACGATGGTGTTTTCATGAGCCTTTTCAGTTCCAGTCAACAGTTTTATGTTTATATGTAGGACAAGAACTCTTTGCCTGTGTCTGAAGATTCACTTAATCAGAGCTCACCTCCACTTTCCTTTACAGCTGTACTCAGTTCTCCCAGTCAAGAGCATGCATGCAGGTAAAAGTGCTTTAATTTTAAAATTAATAAGCAGTTGATGAATTCGGAATGTCTTAACTTTCCCAGATCACTACATCTTCCTGCTTTTCCACTTCTTTGACCATCTTCCCTTAAGACACAGACTGGTCTGAAGTTTCTTCTTTAAAAGCAAAGAGGTGTGGCACTAGTGTCACATGCTTATTTCTCAGTCTGTTTTCCATTTTCTGCTGATTTTAATGTATGAAGCAGTGTGAGGGAGAAGGCAATTGCTGTCTTGGCAGCTCCATAGTTAATTCACCTTTGGCTACTGTTTTTTTTTTTTTTTTGGGGCGGGTAGGTGCATCACAGCTTCCCTAGCTGGAACCAGAGCTAGATCAAAGTGCAATTTTTCTGTAATTGTATGTACTCTGGCTTAACTCTGAAACAAGCTGGCTTTTCCTGTAATTGAAAACGTCTGGTGACTATGGCAACACCTTTATTAGCCACCACGGGCTGGGAGTGCTGGTTTGTTAGTAAGTGGACAGGCCTCCTGTCTTTGCTGTTGTGCTCGCTCTAGGCAAGCAGCAAACGTCTGCTGGCACGTTCAGGGCGCCCTACAGCCACAGCCCACGGAGCCCGCAGTGCCCACGGCAGAGGTGCCTTCTCACCTCCAGACTCTCTTCCTTAGCTCTTCTTTGCCAGCAGCAGCCATCCTATACTAAGTCCTAACATAATATATAAGCCTTGGGAAACTGCTCTACTGGACACTTAGAAGCTTCACATCCTTTCTTCCCGTCAATGCCAAGATCAAAATCTGGAGGTCTCTGGGGTCATGAACCTGGCAGCCTTGTATCTACAGAACTTGAATGATGAACACACAGTTGAGAAATTGAGGAACTAGGAACTTAATACCAAGGGAAAACATTCTGCCTTCTCTGGGGCCTGAAAGGACCAGAAATAGGAATGTGTCCAGGCCTGGTGAGGGTGCTGCTGAGATGACCTGAGTCATCCCAGGTGAGGCTGCTGACCACCCAGTTTGAAGTAGCTTCAACAGGGCTGCTGCGTGGTGACCATGGATTAGAATTAGCTAACAGCTTCATTTGAGGCAAAATATCTTCACAGAGCTCTGACATGCTGAGTATGGGCAAGTCATGGGGCCACACAGGGAGCTCTGAGAATACTGCTTTCAATCAACTTCCTCTACCAGGCAGCTCATGAAAGCTCTAAAGAGAACAGAGTTAGCTATGGACCAACTGAATGATAGCCATGGCTACCCTTATTTGCAGAGCAGGAAAGAACTAAATCAAAAGGTATAATTAAAAAAATGTAATGACTTTTAAATTAGTTTTTATTAATAGAATTAAGCCATATTAAGTCTTGACATGGTATCATAAATATGCTAATAAAATGTTCTTCCCTAATAAAAACATATATGGACTAAATAATTTAAAAGTCATATATTGCATGTTGGTTTATAACATTAAATATTAAATACATTAATTGGCAATATAAAGTACTTTAAGGACATTTTGCACCACTAGCTAAATTAAATAACTAGGTAACTGCTTATTGATCTATATATGATATATACCCCAAGCCCTTATCAAGAGGATGTAAAAGCTGTGATATTGACTAGTCAGAGAATGGGTATTTCTTACAAAGAGCCACAGGATGAAGAACAAAGGCTGGGCAGGATGCTTTAGATTATCCGAAAATGACCAATTCTCCTGTGGAGGTAATTAAAATGGGGGAGGGAATCTTCTTCCCTGGATGTCTACGGCTAGCTTAGCTGTCTGGGGAAGCTCTGGCGTGGTGCTGCCTAGAGAGGAGAAAATGAGCAGGATTATCTCCTGGTGAGCCTGTAACTGTGTCTGCCTCAATGCTGCCTGGTAGCAAGTTGTCTTTGAGAAAACCGCTCAGCCTTCTTGGATTTTCTAACGATGACTTTGCCATTTGCCCTAAATCTGTCCCCATCTGACCCTTCCCCGTCTTTCCTCTGTCAGTTGCCGGGGAGCTAAGCCTCGGGGTTTGTCTCCACCCTGGTTCCCGTACTCACGTAACTGGCAGCTGTGTCTCTGGCCGCCTTTGCACTGCCATCCTAATGCTCACCTAAAACGCTGCAATGGCCGCAGTACTGTCATCACTGCTTCCGACTCCAGGCCCTCCTCTGCCATCCCCTTCTCAGACTGGACCCCCTGTCCTGCCTCTAGGGCATGGCCAGGAGGTAAATTGTGTGCCCTACCTCCCTCTCACCGTTTCTCTGGCAGACACCTTACACTCCAGTCGAACTGCCTTAACCCCAAGTCCTCACTTTCATTGATTTTTGTGTACAAAATTGCCCCCCACCTCTCTGCCTCCTAAAACCCTGCCTATTGTTCAAGGCTCAGCTCAAATGCCGCCGCATTCCTGAAGCCCTCCTTGAGAAGCTCACAGGGAAAGCAGCACTCTGCACATCTCCTGAGCATGTGTCTGCAGATGTTGACTTGTGATGTGATTGTCTTGGCTTTGCCCAGTAGGTAACAGCTGTGGCTTATTCATCTTTTGCTTTCTCACAGTGCCAAGGTAAACGCTCTGCATCAGAAACGTTGTTGATGTGAGGAATGAATCAATTCAAGAGAAAGGATGTTTCAGAATGAAAACTGTGAAATTAAATGGTAACCTCATGAATATTATAATGTCCCCTCTGTCAGGTCTGCTGTATGCAGGGTGTATTCAGTTGGGGGCATTGCTTTGGTTTTTGCACTTTGAGGCATAGTGTTTCAGGAAGAAAGCCTGGGTGGAGAAAACAGTGACACCCCAGTAAGTGGCCTACAAGTCCCTTGTATAGTCCATACCCCACACACGCGAATTCTACCACCTGTGACCCCCCAGAGGAGCTGCGTCACTTGAGGTCACTCTCTCCCTCCCTCTTTGTTCCTATGTTACTAAAAACATTTTCCTCATTACTAAAATGGTACGTTAATGAGAGACAATTTGGATAACACATAAAAATGTATTATCTGGGTGGTGTTCCTCATTAATCCTCCAGCGCTATTAAAAATTTACATTTCCCTCCAGTTTTTCTTTCTTCCTATTTCTTCTCTCCAATCTCATACATCATAAACTAGAATTTCACTTCATACTCTTTTGGGGCCAGGAGAATGGTTTGGTCCAGAGCCTGCACTCATGTAAGAATGGGCTAGAAATAGTTTCATTGACTTCTGTTCTTAATTTTAAGGCATTTGGGGAATTTCCATTGAATATAAGGAAATTGGGGAGTTTTTAAAAAAGGCTTCAAAATTAATTTTAACTTATTCTTTCCTCTTACCCTCAGATTTTTTGTGTGCTACCTTTGTTTAAAGGATACGACATAGGCAAGGTGTGGTGGCTTATGCCTGCAATCCTAGCAGTTTGGGAGGCCGAGGTGGGTAGATTGCTTGAGCTCAGGAGTTCAAGAGCCTGAGCAACAGCCAGACTCTGTCTCTACTAAAAATAGAAAAACTAGCAGGGCATTGTGGCAGATGCCTGTAATCCCAGCTACTTGGGAGGCTGAGGCAGGTGGATTGTTTGAGCTCAAGAATTTGAGGTTGTTGTGAGCTATGATGTCACAGCACTCTATGCAGGGTGATAGAGTGAGACTCTGTCTCAGAAACAAACAAAGGACAGGACATGATAAGAAAGAGATATTGCAAAATAAAAGATGAGGTGGCGGGGGAGCAGTGACTTACACCTATAATTTCAGCACTTTGGGAGGCTAAGGAGGGAAGATGACTTGAGGCCAGGAGTTGGAGATCAGCCTGGGAAACATAATGAGATCTTGTTTGTACAAAAGAAATGGAAAAATTAGCTGGGCATGGTGGTGCATGCCTATAGTCCCAGCTACTCAGAAGACTGAGGCAGGAGGATCACTGGAGCCTAGGAGTTGGAGGTTGCTGTGAGCTGAGATGACATAACTGCACTCTGGTCTGGGTGACAGAGACTCTGTAGCCCCATTACCCCCACAAAAGATTACAGAATGTCATAATCACCACCACATTACCAGTCTAATCAATAAGGTGCATCTTACTGGAAATGGTCATTGAAAACTGAAAAAAACTACAAAGATGAGGAATGAGAGAAGCTTAAATTCATCTTTGGCTCATAGTAGTGGGGCGAGGCCTGGGGCTGCAGTGTTTTCCTTCTAGAATTCAGGGGTCCTCAAACTACGGCCCATGGGCCATGCAGTGGTGTGATTGTGTTTGTTCCCATTTTGTTTTTTTACTTCAAAATAAGATATGTGCACTGTCCATAGGAATTTGTTCATTGTTGTTTTTTTTTAAACTATAGTCCAGCCCTCTAACGGTCTGAGGGACAGTGAACTGGCCCCCTGTTTAAAATGTTTGAGAAGCCCTGTAACTTAGATACTCACTTGGTGCTCATGTCTACCCTAAGGTCTGCTCTACTGCTCAGCTGTTCCTGGTTGACTGAATTCCTCTCTGTGATGTTCATCTGCCGTGAATCAGGGCTGAAGGCTCAGTACTTCCTCCTGTAATCTGCTCTTGCCCATAACAAATGGTTGCAGACAAAATAGCAATTCCATTTGTTTTACTGGCTGGTGGTAAAGCACCTAACAGCCTTTAACACCTTTTCTCCACCCTCAATTGTGGATGTGGGTGGCTGGATCTATGTGAACTTGATAAACAAAACCCATCAGTTTCAAAGATGCAATTTGCTGGACTGTACCAGATGACACCCTCCAACAACATACCTGGCAGAGCAGAACCATCAATATAACTTCTGGCAGAGCAGAACCATCAATATAACTTCTTTTGAAATGTTACAGGATGTCTCGATGTTTTCTTATTTAGTTCAAAAGGGGAAATTGAGAGCTCCAAGTATTCAGGGTCTCATTGAACACCAGTGCGATTCAGAATTTATGTCTATAATTTTCCACCCCTTGGTGCTTTTGGCAATGAGGTACTCACTCTAGCATCTTACGATCTTTTGGCCTAAATGAAATATGTCACTATTTCTCTTTTCAAATACCATCTTACACATTGGGACTGATAATGAAAGCTGTATAATACTCATGTAAAAGGTCAATAAATCACTCATAATGGAGAAAATTCACCAGGTAGAAGATTGTCCAAATCTCCTCCTTTTCTCATCTGAAAGTTTCCTCTGCTCACTTTGCTAGCTATTACATATTTATTAAGTGCTACAGCTGTGTTTATAGAACGCATTTTCATACTCAATTTTGCCCTTGAATAGTTTTTACCCTTAGCTATAAACCTGTCTGAACCTTAGGGATCTCATATTTAAATCGCCTGATGGTTTAAGATCAAAATTGTTGACCAGTATTGTGATTCATTTAGTTAATCTCTTTTTTCCACACTATAGACCAGGGGTCCTCAAACTGCGGCCCGCGGGCCACATGAAACACTGTGAATTGTATTTGTTCCCGTTTTGTTTTTTACTTCAAAATAAGATATGTGCAGTGTGCATAGGAATTTGTTCACAGTTTTTTTTTTTTTTTTTTAAACTATAGTCCGGCCCTCCAACGGTCTGAGGGACAGTGAATTGGCCCCCTGTTTAAAAAGTTTGAGGATGCCTGCTATAGACTCTTCAAATTAAGTCATTATTACTAAAAAAAAAAAAAAAAAAAAAAAGAAGAAGAAGAGGATTGCTGTTTCAAGTAAAAGATGAATATGAATAAATAAGCTCAGCTTAGCCAAGGTGGTCACACAAGACAAAACACTCTTTCTAAACATGTCCGGGATGTCTGCTTTGGAAGACAATTAAATGACACAGGAGGAATTTTCCAAAGGTGAATGGTTCAGCTGAGAATATTCCTGAATGATTAGACAGTAAGGGAACTGAAATGTCTGTTTCTACCTGCAGTTTGCAGGTTAGGGTGCCCAGAAATTCCTTTTGTGTCTTACTTAGAGTTTTGAGCTGCAGGGTGGAGATTATCTTCCCGTGGGTCTGATCTATGTCAGACTTGGGGGGATGCACAGAGGCCTGCCCGCAGTTCTCACTGTGCCTGAAAACATCTTCTTAAGAAGACTTTCTTAATGAAACAGCACTTATGTACAGACTAAGCCATCATCGCCGGGAAGAGTGGTAACTAGTCAACGTGGGCCCCCTGTATTTACTAACTCTGCATCATCTCCAAATTGAAGCTCCTTCATGCTCCAGTTTATAGGAACAGGCCTCGAAAAGCTGCTTTCCCCACGGACACCGCTGAAGCCACAGCCCTGGTCTCCTGGTGAGGGCCAGTCCCCACCCTGAACATGAGCCTGCTGTGATTCTGGGCCTAAGTCACCGTTATGCTGCAGGTCAGCTCTGCTGCTGGCAAATGAAGCCTGCCTGGCATTTATTCTTGGAGAAATGTCTGAAAGGCTCTGCCATAGTAACGTCAGAGGTGTCAGGGGCTTGATCCTCCTCTTGACTAATCACTCTTGCCCAAAGAAATACAATACACAGATGCAGGCAAGTCCCAAGGTTCCAGAGAGGCCTATGACTTTTTTTTAAACTGTCAAGGAAGTCTGTTATGAGACTGTGCACAGCCCTCCATTTCTTTGAGAAATATTGTTAGTGCTGTTTAAAAACAAAGTAAAGGAAATGGAAGGAGCAATAAAAGAACACAAATGGTACATAAACATACATAGGATGCAGTTGTTGGTCCCTACTCTCTTTCTCGTTTTGAAGGGAGTCCTCTGGTGTTAGAGCTGGAAGGGAGGTTCAAGAATCTGGAGTGTGGCCATTCCACTGTGTTGTAAGTGAGGCCAGAGCCTTGCGGAAGTCAGGGAGGAGTTAGGTGCTTTTCTGGCTGTGGGGTGCTATAGTTGGGGTATCTGAGCCTCCAGCTCTGAGCCTCTGAGCTCTTGTTGAAATGTGATCCCCAATGTTGGAGGTAGGGCCTAGTGGGAAGTATTTGGTGCCATCTTCATGGCAACGAGGGTATTCTCCTATTAGTTCCCATGAGAACTGGTTGTTAAGAAAGGCCTGGAACCTCCGCCTCTCTCCGTCTTGCTTTCTCTCATCACGTGGCGGGCTCCCCTTCTTCTTCCCTGACAGCGGAAGCTCCCTGCTGCCCTCATCAGAAGCAGATGCAGGTGCTATGCTTCTTGCCCACCTGCAGAACTGAGAGCCACATAAACCTCTTCTCTTTATGTTTCCCACCGTCGGTATTTTTTCATAGAAACACAAAGTGAGGCACGGGGCAGCCTGGTGTCTGGATCAGTACTAAATGTCAGCTATGGGCACTTTCTATGACATCACGCAGCCTCTGCCAAAGCTTGCAAAAGACTCTTCCGTAAAAACTGTTCTTCATCACCCAAGAGGAGCTCCCAAAGCTGGGTCTGTGTGACAAGCAGGCTATGACTCCCGTGGCTTTACCCACCCTCCTGTGAGAACATATGCTCTCTGACCCACTGGATTCAACTTTTCAAAGTTATCCTGAGGAAATAATGAAGGATATATGGGAAGATACTGCTTCAAGAATTTCTTTTTTTTTTTGAGATAATCACTCTGTAGCCCTGGCTAGAGTGCTGTGGCATCAGCCTAGCTCACAGCGACCTCAAACTCTTGGGCTCAACTGAACACTTTGCCTCAGCCTCCCAAATAGCTGGGACTACAAGTGTCTGCCAGGACACCCAGCTAATTTTTCTATTTTTAGCAGAGATAGGTCTTGCTCTTGCTCAGGCTGGTCTCCAACTCCTGACCTCAGGCAATCCACCCGCCTCGGCCTCCTGGAGTGCTAGGATTATAGGCGTGAGCCACTGCACCTGGCTGCTTCAAGGATTTTTTTTTTTTTTTGATAGGATTTTTTCATAATAGTGGAAAAACTAAACAAATAAAATTAAAGGTATATAGTTCAAATAGGAGACTGGCTAAATGATAAATGCACACAACAAAATGCTAAGCAGTCATTAAAAATGATGCATAGAAGGATACTTATACCATGGAAACATACTCTGAATACTGCCAAGTGAAAAAAGGCAGGTTTTAGGATAAAATGATTAAATTTTAAAAGAGCAAAAGAGTTATTTTCTTTCTCTTGATTATTTCTGTTTTTAAGATAGTCTCTAATTAAAATGTAGTATTTTTGTTAAAATCAGAAAAAGCTGTCTAAAAAAGAGGGTCTGTTAGGGCAACATTTGAGAACTGATTTGGCAGCAGACTGACAGGAACATTTTCAAAATTTAGATTTAAAATATGTTCTTTTAAAATTTCTGTCCTAGGAGCCCATTGCAGAGTCTCAGCCTTTCCGAGAGCTCCATCAGAGCCATGAGTAAAGACACCCGTCATACAGAAGTTGTTCTGGGGCTGTGGTGTCCTCTGTCCGAAGGTGAAGGGAATTCCATGGAGGGGCCCTTCTCTGTCCTTCCTTCCTTTTCCCTAATCAGATTGGCCCCAAGAGGTTGAGGACTGTGGAGACTGGCTGTGTTCCTGGCATGGGACTATGTATGTCTTTGGAGGTCAAAAAGTGAGGATAAGGCCTCTAAGTGCGCCTGTCAGGAGTAATCTATCGTCCAGGAATTCAGGAAAATCCAACTATTTTTCCGTACTTTCTCTTCTGAGGTTTCTGGCCTGAGACGAAGTTTAAGGCTATTTTTCCCAAACTCTCACAGACTCTCCCCTGCCCCAAACCATGTGTTCTTTCCTTGTTTCAAAGTGGGTGGATTGAAGAAAGAGCAAATAGAGCAGTGGTTCTCAACCTTCCTAATGCTGCGAGCCTTTAATACCATTCCTGTGGGTCACCACTTGAGAACGGCTGAAATAAAGGTTGATGATGAAAAGGCTGAGAAAAAAAATCAGGTGAAAATTGTTTATTCTTTTCTGGGAGACGAAGGTGAAAATAATTGACTGGATTTTGTTGTATCCTGCTCAACAGGGCAAACTGAACTTCTAGCTTGCTGTAAAATATTATAAGGCTTAGTTCTAGCCTTTTGATTTTTCAAGCATGCTTGTACTCCCACGAGATCTACCTCAGAATCTGCTGGATCCCATACCACTTTCTTTTATGAATTGAGCTTATTTTGCACATTCTCTCCTTGGGTGGAGGAAACCAGACCCAGCAGTTAGACATGGTAGCTCTTTCACAGAAAGTAGCCACTCTGCTGCACACTCTCTCTCCCCACTTCCTTATTGTAAATATAAACAAAACATACTGCAGTTAAGTTTTTATTCTGGGATGCTCAACACTGGGAAGCTGGAGAGGCAGGATTTCTTTTTGTTTTTTAAATTTCTGATTAATGTAAGGGTACATACAATTAGGTTACATTGTTTGCATTTGCATTTGTAGGAATTCTTTCTTAAAAATCCTCCCTATTTCACTTCACTACAGCATTGCCCTTCCCTTGGGTGTGTGTATGTAGTATCTTCTTATGCCACAATTATTTTTAAGTCCCCCTTTATTCAGAGGAGTGCTTATTTTCTTTTTCTTTTTTCTAAGCCTTCTGGAGGGCAGAGCCTGACCCTAACTGTTTTTTATATTTTGTCATTTATTCATACAACATAGCACTATCCATTGCTAAGCATGAGGCTCTGGGCACAGTCCTGCTTGCTAATTGATCCAGTGGCCAAAGAACTGTGAAACAGGTAAGATAATAACTCAGTAAAATTTTTAATAAGAAACAAGGTCACAGGCTGGGTGAGGTGGCTCACACCTGTAATCCTAGCACACTGTGAGGCTGAGGAGGGTGGATCCCTTGAGCTCAGGAGTTCAAGACCAGCCTGAGCAAGAGTGAGACCTCTGTCTATAAAAATATCCAGGTGTTATGGTAGGTGCTTGTAGTCCCAGCAATTTGGGAATCACTTGAGGCCAAGAGTTTGAGGTTGCTGTGAGCTATGATGCCATGGCACCCTACCAAGCGAGTGACTCACACGAAAAAAAAAGGGGGGGGCGAATATAAAAAGAAACAAGGATCACAGAAAGGCGAAAGGAATGGCATGATCTTCATGTCACATTTTGCAATACCAAATACCCTGGGAGTGCCCCCACACCGGAGGCTCCCGGTGAAGACAATGGGAACGCTTTTCCCAGTCGGTGAGGTTCTGAGTCAGAATCAGGATTGTGTTCTAGTAGCATCTGTCTATTTTGCAAGCTCCTACTTAGAATGTTTGGCAGGCAGGACAACGGATATTTCTCCTCCCCACGGAAACTGAGCTGCTGTCTCCAAGGAACCCTTTGTGAAAAGAGGTGGGGTCCAAAGGAGCACAAGTAAACAAACCCCTGAAGCCTCCGGCTCAGGAACCTCCTTTTCCACACAAGTACCCCTACTTTTTCCTTATGTCCCCGGTGGGGTTCTCATTTCAAAATCATTTGAAGGCAAGAAGCAGAACAACACAAGCTAAACAAAACACTGCTAACTAGAGAGGGAGCTGGGGACAATGCCAGTCTTAGGATAAAGATCTACCTGTCCCCTACCGATTGCTCCTTTAAAAAATTTACCATCTCTTATCTATTTGTGGGTTGCATAATTTGCAAAACAAAGCTCAGGAGGTGGGGGAATTCTTTTGGGCCTTAATCTTTGCTGACGGATTAGGGCCCCTGATTCTTTTTAGAGTCCTGCGTGACAGTGTCTTTTTATTATTGTGGGGGAAAAACCCACAAACTTTACCATCTTAACCATTTGTTAGCCAGTATTGTTATGTGCAAGAGAACTCTAAATATCTTGCGAAACTGAAACTCTATACCCATTGGACAATTCCATTTCCCTTATCCCTCCACCCTGATAATCACATTCTTTTTATTTCTTTTTTTTTTTTTTCCATTTATGTATTTTTTTGAGATACAGTCTCACTCTGTCACCCTGGGTTGAGTGCTGTGATGTCATCATAGCTCACAGCAACCTTAAACTCTTGGGCTCAGGAGTTCTTGCCTCAGCCTCCAAAGTAGTTGGGACTACAGGCACCTGCCACAACACCCGGCTAGGTTTTCTATTTTTAGTAGAGATGGGGGTCTTGCTCTTGCTCAAGCTGGTCTTGAACTCCTGAGCTCAAGCAACCCACCTGGCTAGACCTCCCAGAGTGCTAGAATTACAGGTGTGGGGCATGGCTGACAACCACATTCTACTTCTAAGAGTATAACTAGTTCAGATGCCTCATGTAAGGGGGCATGTGGCAGTATTTGTGAAAAAGAGGTGGGATCCTGACAGCAGCTCAGTCTCAGTGGGGAGGAGGAGTATTAATTGTCCTGCCTGCCATGTGAAAGTGGTATCAGGCAGTATTTGTGCCTTTGTAACTAGCTTATTTCACTTTGTATATTATCTTCAAGGTTCCTCTACATTGTAGCATGCGACAGAATTTCCTTTTTATCTTTTAAGGTTAAATATAATCCATTATGCTCACACACACACATGAACATACAAACACACGCATTGCCCTTATTCATTCATCTATATTGAGACATTAGGTTGCTCCTCCCTCTTGGCTATTGTGACTAAGGCTGAAGAGAACACAAGTGTGCAAATACCGTGTTGAGGTCCTGTTTTCAATTCTGTTGAAGCTCTCTCTCTCTATATATACCCAAAGTGAGATTTCTGGGTCATATGGTAATTCTATTTTTAATTTTTTGAGGAAACTCCATCTGCTTCCATAGCAGCTGCACCGTTTAACGATCCCACCAACAGTAACACAAAAGTTCTAAGTTCTTCATGTCCTTGCCAACACTAGTTATTTTCTGTTTTCTTTTTTAATAGTTGTCATCCACTTGATTTGCATTTCCCTGACTATTAGTGACGCTGAGCATCGTTTCTTATTCTTGGCCATTTATATGTCTTCTGTATGTCTTTCAACAACCATAGCACAACGGGGTGTTTCTAGCTAGAGATTTTAGTGTCCTGGAGCTTTGGATGGAGAAAGACTAGGACTTGGGTTTCACTGTATTTGACCACCAAAAGGCAAGCACCATTTCACCTACATGCTGAGTAAGCAGTGAGGTTTTTACTTTTTTCTTTTTTGCCCAGGCATGGCCTGATATTTCACTTTGAAAACAAGCTAAAGCTATTGATTGCTGTATGCCCAGGGGTAATAAACTGTTGGTGGCTATAATGGGAAAAGGCCACCTGAACAGATGTATTTCACTTGGGAAAGATAAGTTTTCTTCCCTCTGGCATTTTATATACATATATAAAAGGGAAACATCTTGAATATAAAAACAGGCATTAAAAATCCCTGCTACTTGCCTCTCAGTGAATTTTCGTAAGGAATTATGAAAAGACCCAATTCATTTTTTTGAAGGTAAACCGTTAATGTGAGACAATCCTTCACCAGAAAAACTCAGTGTTGAAAAGCACCTCTAAGTGGTCATATTAAAATGATTGAGTCCATACATTAAAGTTGGGATTATCAGGGAAAGTGGCCTCTGTGTCATTGCTCACCTGTCGTAAGTAGGGAGCTGACACAGAGCCTGGAGAGGTAACCAGGGAGTTTGTACATTCTTACTCTTTTTTTGCTGGCCTCCCTTTCCCACACTCTCCTGTTCTCTTCCCTGGGGACTCCATCTGCCCTTTCGGTTTCATCTGCTGAAGACATATGACTGTGATGTAATGGCCATCATGAATCACTATATGAATGGCCACACACATCATAAAATTCCACTTTTTTTTTTTTTTTAAGAGATGGGGTCTTGTCATGTTGCCCAGGCTGGTCTCAAACACCAGGTCTCAAGTGATACTGCTGCCTTAGACTCCCAAATTGCTGGGATTATAGGCAGAAGCCATCATGCCAGTCCTACATATTATTTTTTTTTATACCCCTAGATTAGTTCACTCACAGCACTCTCAATGTTAGTATTTGAAAGGAACCAAAACGTTGCATAATTTAACTCTATCATTTTACAGATGAGAAAACTGGTCTAGAGAAATTAAGTAATTCTTTTCTTTAAGCGAAAGTAGAAAAGTATAGAGAAATTAGGTATTTCTTGAAAGATCGCAGGTAGTTAATGGCATCATTTCTGAATTTGCCTATCCCCCTCCCACTCTTAATAATCGGGATCTAATCTAGGAATATTTTTGGGTCCTATTATTTTCCCCTTTACCATTAGTTACCAAGTCTATGGATTCTTCTTTCGAGGCTCTTCGTATTGGCAACTCCCCTGTGTCTGACTTCCACTGTCTCTAGCACCTCCTTAGCCATCCCTGCTTTTTCTAGGTTAATGGCTGATTTGATCTGCCTCCTGCTGAGTGGTCTTTAACTCCAGGGGCTCATTGTATTGACCTGGGTGATATTAACAACAATAGAAGTGGACCTCTGTCTACAGCTTTTCCCTACCCCATTCTGGTTTAATTGGTCCAGAAAGGAGCTTCTATGGCTATTTTTCAAGTATGAATTTCCCAGGTGATTCTGATGGGTAGCCAGGATTGAAAATTCTTTCCAGAAATATTTTCTACATAGAACTTTCTGGATCATCTCACAGTCATTAATTTCTAGTATTGGCTTCTTCTAAGCATTCCAGGTTTTTATTCTCCTCTCTCTGCTTTTTGATAGGAGCCCTGTGCTCTGGTCCTATCATTTGCCTCTTGGCTTCAAAATCATCTCACACGGTATCCTATGTTCACCTGGAATCATACTGCTCTTGGCCTGCCTCTCTGCCTGTCCCAAACCCACCAGTTCCTCAAGAGTTTCTCAAAATCAACTACCTTCAATAAACTCTGGCTGACTCTCTGGCCATTGTTTTTTTTTGTTTTTTTTTTTTTACCTCTTGTCTCAATAGGTCTCAAACTCTGATGTCATTCTGGTTTATAATGTCCTTTTTTTTTTTTTAAGATAAGGTCTCTGTCACCTGGGCTAGAGTGCAGAGGTGTCATCATAGCTCACCATAACCTCAAACTTTTAGGCTCAAAGTGATCCTCCTTCCTCTCAGCTAGGGGACCACAGGCACCTGCCACTATGCCCAGGTAATTTTTCTATTTTTATAGAGACAGGGCCTCACTCTTGCTCAGGTTGGTCTCAAACTCCTGGCCTCAAGCTGTCCTCCTGCCTCACCTTCCCAGAGTGCTAGGATTACAGGTGTGCTCCACTGTGCCCAGCCTTTCCTGTTCTAAGTAGATATTTTGGGCTCTTTGGTGAGATGGAAAGCTCCAAAGACCTTCAGACCTTTGGGACCAAAGATCCCATTTTTAGGGAAAATACCTCCAGAAAAGGGGAAAAACAGAAAAATAAGCTGAGCAAGGCAGAATAAAAACAGTTTAGCTAGCTTACTTTTAAACTAACAGTTAAATTACTTGTCTGGGCAGTTTCTGCTTTTATTGGAAACCTGGCCTGTAAGGGATATAGCTTACAAACACCCCTGCTGGGTCTGTAAGCACTCTGAATGGCCATAGCAGAAGTTGTGTGCAAGGCCTAGGAAGGAATATCAACCAGGCTGATTCCTGCTCAGTCAATAACCTTCCAGAAGCAAACATCCATTGTGGGAATTTGTATAATGGCCAGGGCAGCGGTCAAGGGGATAGCTCTAGCCCTGAGATATGGGCAGGAAGGAGGGCTTGTACCCTAATCACGGAGGTAAATGCCTTTGGGTGGAGATCAGAAGAAAATTCTTCTCTTCCACGATTCTTCAGAGGAGCCTGATGCCACTGTGTCTGCCTTACAGAGAAACTAGATGGGTCTAACCTCCCCTAAGAGATCTATGTGACCACAGACAGGAGGCTGATGCCACACAAGGCTCAGGTTCTGGATATCTCAAGGCTGCCCAGACCCTTAAAGTTAATGATTATAGATAGAATAAGAACTAACATGCTTATTTGGAGAAACTGCTGACTTTTTACGTCCTTCCTCAGCTTACCCTTTTGACTAAATGAGGAAATAGCTTTCAAGAAAAGCTGGGTGGAATAAAGACTCAGAGTCACTCACTAAAGCCCCACAAGCTAGCGGTGGTCCCCTGTGCCCCACCTTGAAAATTCTATTCTGTGTGTCCTGTCTCTTTATCTCTCACCACTTTTAATTTCATTTTTACCCCAGTTGATTTCTGCCAGTTCCATAGATCTTAAAGGACCCTGTCCCTGGGGCAGGACTCAGGCAGATATAATGCCATATTTTTTTCTGTAGTCCCTTTGGCATCAAACAATGGCTGATAGAAGTAAATTTTGTTGAACGTGGTATACACCCAGGAGACTAGAAGTGAACTTAGAGAATTTCTGTAGTGACCCCTTTTCCATAGCAGGAAGGCAGACATGGAAATCCCACTCAGACAGATGTGATCTTAACTCTTGATCCCTAGGTCCCAGTTATCTCATGTCTCCAAGAGACTGTGCTGTATATGGCATTTCTGTGTCCCAGAAAGAACTCTGGCATGTTAAACTATAGTCTATGCTGCTGACATAGGTCACCACTGTAATGTGAGAAGGAAAACTTCATATAAATGATAAAACTTAGATGAACCAGGAACAGTTGCCTGGAACGTCAATTAGCCAATTTTCTTCCAGTCTACTCTCAATACAAAGAGATACATTACTAGAAAATATGTGGGCAGGTAGGAATATATTATGAAAAAAAAAAAAAGAGAGAGAGAAACTCTATTTCTGGTTTAGATCGAGAGGGTCAGTAGAAATTTGGGTCATCTATCTTACAAGTTCTATGACTAAACAAAACAGACATTGAAATTTGCTGTCAGAATGATGACCTCATGATATTGTAAAATGTTTATTCATTCACTTATTTATTCAGTCTTCCAGGTTGTCTTCAGTCTGCAAAGCACTGTATTAAGAACCTAGGTAAATACTGATATGAATAACTTGAATATCACAAAAGGGAGGAAGTATGAGGATACTGATAACTCTGCTGGGTGTGGGGTGGGGGGGAGAGAGAAAGAGAGGAGAGAGGTATAAATAAAGGGCTATGGGATTTCAGAGGACTGAAAGATTACTTCTGATTGGTGGACAGGGGAAGGATTTATGGAGGAGGTGCCTTTGACCTAGGTTTTTAAAGAAGATAAGATTTGAGCTTTCCAAGCCAGGAGATCAGCATGTATCCAACTACTGAAGGCAGGAATATAGTACAATGACAAATGTTCCAGTGTAGCTGAAACACAGATATGTAATAAGATATTGTGGGAGATAAGAGATAAGATTGAATGGAAGGATGAGGCCAAATCATGGATGGCTTTGGGGATTCATTTAAGGATTTTTTTGGAGGGGGGCTGGAAAAGATTTTTGAGTGGGGGTGATCCTTTAGGACAACTGTTGGGCATCAGTGACTTGGGAAGACTGACTACAGCAGGGGGGCTATCCGGGAGAAGGCTACCTAATCCAGGGGAATGGGCCTGAGCTGGGATAGAGTAATGATAGGGATGCAGGAGAGGGCTGACCTGGGAAACGAGAGGGGTGATGCTCAGACTTAGGAACTGGTTGTGTACACGTGAGTATGAGTGGGGCAGTTAGGCAAGATGGTTTTGAGCTGTGCAACCAGGATGGCTAGTAGTTCCTTAATTAAAAATTGCTTCAAGAGGAGGAGTATTTTTGGAGGAAAGGTCATGAATATATTAATAATTTGGATACATAAATGTGGGGTATCTGTGTGGGAATGTCTAGCAGGCAGTTGGAGGCCTGGAGAGCTGTGGAATGAGGAGAGAGGGGAAAAGAGACACAAGATTCATCTTCACAGTGGTGACAGGTGGAACCATGAGGGCAGAAGAGATCCTCAAGGCCAGGCTGGGAAGGTGTGCTATGGGTGGGAGGAGAGTGGAAGACCTGGGGGAGTAATCAGAGAAGGAGAAGATCCACATAACCTGCTGACAATGGTGTTAGCTGTTACAGGGTTGAAGCAGTTATTGGATTTTGTCACCAGAGCAAGACTGAAGGTCTATGGGGGGAGGAGGGGACACTGTCACTTGAATCTCGATGAACTCAGACTTTAAAATGTGCTATGTCATGAGAGAAGAGAAATTAAGCACAGCATCCCTGTTTTCAGACCTTGTATACCAACAGATGATTTCAACAAGAATGTGATTAAAGAACTTTTTTTTTTTTTTTTAAACAAACAACGAGGACCCTGTTTTTCCTTAAACATTTCCCACCTAGAGATTCCTTTAGGGTAGAAGTAGTGACTTGTTCATCTTTGTACTCTGACCCTCCCCATCCTCTGAAAAGACAAGCCAGGAAAACAAGGACCTGGTCACCTACTGCTGGAGCTAACTCTGGTTGCTCCTGGTGGCTGTCCATGCTCGGGGAATTCCCAGCGAGGCTCAACATGTGGGTGGCATGTGAGGTAGCCAATGGGTGAGGTCCCAGGAGGTAGCAGGCCATTTCCCACCCTCACTCCTCACAACAGCTGTCATGTCTTGAGTGCCGTGTTCCTGGCATCATGCTAAACCAGGCAGGAACTCCCTCCCCAGCCCATCCCTGGGTAGAGCAATCACTTTTTCATCTAAAAAGTGGGTAATTCTCCCTGGAGCCTCAAAATCCTCTCTTTGGCTTCCATTTCACTCCTCTCTCCCTGGCTCTCTTCCTGCCTCCCAGACTGCCCGCTGTATCTGATCTTCGTCTCTAACTTCTCTCACTTGCCCATCACGTGAGCCTGTGTCTCGTGGACTCTCTTCTTTCTGTATGAAGTGAGTTCTCTGGGGGAAAGCTCCTTCTGCTCAGGCTCCGTCTCCACTCCTGAGGCCTCACCTGAGTGCCCTGTTTCTGGGCTGCCTCACGAAAGTGTCCTCCAGGCATCTGAAACTCAGGTCCCAAACCAACCTCATTATCCTTCTTCCTACTCTGGCTCCCACACTACACACCTGTGTTTCCTGTCGGCTTCCTGGCCTCATCTTCCACTCAGCCCTGGGCCAAAGCTCTCTACCTCATCTTTTCTTTCACATTCATTCTTCACCAAGGTTTGTTATTTTCATCAATGAAACATCTCAACTATTCCCCAAATCCAACCCCAACGTGCTGTTTCTACCACCACTTCCCTAATTCCGGTCCTCACATCATTTGGTTCAACTTTTGCAAAAACATTTTAACTGCCTGCATTTTCCTATAAAACCAATACTACTAAGGTATATTTTCAAATCCAGGTATTTTTAGATTCCTACTTCAAAATGTTTTAAATGACACCTGATTATATAAACATCAAATTCCTTTGCTTATTATTCAAGGCCCTTTTAAACAGAGCCCCTCCTTCATTTTGGCCACCACCTTTCCCATTTACCCTGCTCTTCTGAACATGTCTCCTGGCTTTTCTCCAACTGCTTTCTCTGCTTGGCAAGAGTCTTACCTTTTGCCCACTCTGGTGAAATCCATGTCCAGCTAAAATGTCACCTCCTGGGTAGAACCTTCTACAACTCTGCTAAGCAGATTTAGTAGCCGCCTCCTTGTGCCTTATCACCTTTGCTGACTAGTCACATCTGTTAGTGAGCTGTTTTCTCCCTGTTTCCCCTGCTAGTCTGTGAATGCACATGGCTGAACCTCTCATTTTAGTCTTTATCTCCTGAGCACTGAGCAAGGGATCTGGGGTCACAGGTGACACTCGGAAGATATTTGTGGAACTGAACTGAAACCACAAAGAGCCCTTTCTTTCTCCCTCCTTCCCTTTCCTTTCTCTTTTGAAAATTAGTGACTCTAGCAAATTAATTCAGGTCTTCTTATCCCCACAGATTACAGACTAGTTAAAGTAAATCATACGGTCACCATATATCATTCTTTGGTCAGAAACAGAAATCTGTGCCTCTTTAATCTATACTCATGAGGCTAGATTTACGCCATAATGACTCCACGACTTCATACCTATTCTAGCATATGGTAACTTTTTCTTTTATGCCTAACTTAGCTTTCCCCTGATCAGTAAGTTATCCCTGAGAGACATATGTTAGAGAAGTGATACATTTAAACTTATTTTTGTAGGTATTTTCCAGCAATTATTGCAATGGTGTGTGTGTGTGTAGGTATTTATATCAGCACAAACTATTTCATAAGAATTTATTTAGCAGTAGGCCAATTAAATAATTCACTTAGTGAATAATATTGTCTTTCATGTTAAATGGAGGCCAGTCATGGATGGGAATTAGTATGGTCATTAACAACCAGAAAATTTGTTTCAGAAAGAATTTAGGGAGCTGGCTTAAAAGAATTTGGAGAAGAGATGATTAGCCACGACTGTGACAGTGTGAAAGGGGTAGCATCAAACCAGAATCAAGAAATATGTCAGTTTGAGTCATACTCAGATGGCTAACTGTGGAGACTGAGCATGAGTATTAGTTTCGGCCAAACTGACATTTTAAAATCCCAGTCCAATTAAATCGTGGCAGTAGCAACATGCCACTGCAGGATTTGACAGTGGAAATGTGAGCTGCTCTAGGGATGTATTGAGGGTAAAAAGTTGCTTGAACTATAGCTGCAAGGCTATCATCTATGTTGTACCTTACATATATAGGATGATTTTATTTTCCTTAGGAATGTTTATCCAATACTAGGCTAAAATATAGCCAACACTTGAGAATATTCATTTTGAAACAGTAGTGAATACTGTCTAGATATAAAGTTATGACCACTTTCAAAAAATAGTCACAAATGGGGTCTTAAAAATTTTTGTTTTCCCCTTAAACTTGGTCCATCACTGAGTATGGAGGAAGGAAGGTGAGACGGGTCAGTGGTGACTGGATACCCGCCCTACAGCAGGCTGGGAACTGCCCCCAGTGCCAGGTACAGTTCAGAGTTTCCAGGGCTAGAATGTCTGGCTACGATGGCTCTCTTTCTGTCTGATGCAAAAAAGGTGGCTTAGTTTGGAGATGTCCATACCTGGGCTGAGAGGAAATAAATTTGGCTATTTGGAATCCCAGGGAGGAGTTTTGGAAGTGTATGGGGCAGAACTCTGCTAGTGCTGCCTCTCTTATTCGGCTGCTGGGGTCATTCTAGGCTGCCCCCCAAGATGGGCTGCATCTCCAATTTTCACAAATCCTGTCCTTATGACTTGTGAGGACTCAGTTACAAATATAGTCCAGAACTCTAGCAGTAATGAGACAAGCTACTATGAAAGAGAAAGCATTACACGCCAGTTAAAACATATGCAAAACCAAGGCTCATTAGAGAAAGATAATATTCATGCAGATTTTACAAACCGTGTCTTTAGGGTGGCCCAATAAGTAGAAATATGGGGACCCATGCTTGTCACTTTTCATGCACATGGAGAGACTGGAAGGTACCATTCCTAAAGGAAGGGGAGGAACAGCCTAGGACCAATCATTAGAATTAACAGAACCAGTGACAAAGATATATTGTTACTGTTAGAATCAAGATTGCTTAGTACGTTTAGAGTAGTCAAATAAAAATTATCTAGACAGTAAGGATAAAGACTTTCAGTAAAGCTAACCCTATCAAGCATGCAGCAAGTGAAATTAGTGAAAGACTGAGCTATACATGTATTTCGAAAGTAGACCCTCCCCCCAATTTTGAGGGCATCCTGAGGTGCTTTTATGAAGCCACAAATGTTAATAAAATTTGGAATGGTAATATTTAAATTCTTATAGAATTTTCTCACCACAACGGGGTGTTTTAGTGATATCAGCTGTCATTTGAGAATCACAGTAATCATGTCTAAAAATACGTTTATATTTACATTTTCTCTAATAATCCCATAAACTCATACAGTTCCCCTCACCTCTAACACTGTGCTTCTTTATATTCAAAGTTCACAGTTGACTTGCTGAATATAACTGCTTTCTGGGGGAAAAAAAAAGCTGAAAAGAAAAGTCTTGCCTGCTCTACTCCTCTGTACTCCTGGGCCATGGCTGCTTTGTCAAGCTCAGATCATAGACTACAGTTCTCTCCCTACTCAAAGACGGGTCTAGAAATTTGGGACTACTGAGGTCAACAGTCTCCAAGAAACAGGCCTGTAGGAGAGGTACCAGCTGCCCCCTGCAGTGCCCGCTGCTCTCAGCTCTCCACAGGGCGGGGTGAGGGGAAGGTGTCCACGGTGAGGTGAAGGTTAACAGAACTTCGTCCATGCAGCTAAGACACTCAGGGACCTAACTCCCTCTGCCAGCACACCCTGATTGTCCTCCCACGTCCGTGCCCAGCTTGCTCCACACGGGTCTTTGTACACATGGCCCCCAGGTGCACAGTGGATCAGCACTCCACGTGGATTGGGGTTGTGCTTTAAGGGTGATTTTCATAGCATGGTGTGTGTCTGAGGGAAGGGAGGGGGCCTCAAGGTTAAATGGAAAGTACAACCTCACTGAGCTAAGGAAGCAAATGCTTACAATGAATATCAGAAGTGGAAATTAAATTTCAGGATGGATTAATTGGGTTTACCATTTATCCCTGCCAAGATGCAAGTAATTTTGTGTGAAAACAATCAAACTGTTTTAGTGTCACACAACGAAGGCTCTTATTTGGTTTAAACATGGCCTTTACTGGGCTTAAAAGATTCATGTGCTATAAAATCTCGTGCCCAGAAGGTCAAATAAAAGGACCTAGAACACGGTCAAAATAAATTGCCAAGAAGACTAAAATTGAAACTACAGTGAAATGTGAGAAACAGAGTTCTACACTGTGCTAGACATATTTAATGCATACGTTATGAGTGTACATGTCAGCCCTAAAACCTAGCATCCAGATAAGCTCAGGGTCATAGTCTGTTGGAAAGTGTATGCTTAAAAGACTAGAGACCTTTCTGTAGGCTATTCTGGGCGCAAATGTCTGAGCCACATTACAGAACAGCAATTGATTCTGGGCTAAATGGGTTTGTTGTTTTATTAAAAAAAAAAAATCTTGAACACAAAATAGCACATTGAAGAATGTGTGATTCTCAAAGTTTAGAGATTTTGCTAGAGTTAGAACATATCATTCAAGCCCGGAGTAAAGCATTAAATGCATATGATTTTATCTTTGGTCCTGAGGGATGGACTTCAGTTGAAAAGAATATTAGGAGGTCTTTATTAGAAGAAGACACTGGGGCTGCCAGGAATAGGGGCAAGAGTGAGGAGAATGGATGAATAAATATGTGCAGCGCAGACAATTTGTAGGGTAGTAACACTATTCTCTACGGTACTACAATGGTGGATGCAATTCATTATACATTTGTCTAAACTCATGGAATATGTACCACCAAGAGTGAATCCTAATGTAACTCTGAGTGGTAGTGATGTGTCAGTGTCGGTTCATCAGTTATAAAAATGTAGCCATCTGATAGAGGATGCTGATCACTGAGGCTATGCGTGAACGGGGCAGGGAGGACATGGAAACTCGGTACCTTTTTCTCAACTATTCTGTGAACCTACAACTTCTCTGAAAAAATAAAGTGTTATAACAAAAGCTGGGCTTGTGGATTCATTATTTCTTCCACTGTAAAGGAGGAGTTTAGAGAACTTAAGTTTAAAAATTAAAGCTGGTAAGTTACTTGATTAGGGAAAACCAGCAGATGGCAGTAGGCACAGGCATTTCTGAAGCTTTGGAGTCTTGACACTTGCTGGTTATGGTGGTTGTTTGGGGCTACTCTAGAATTTGCCTTAAGGTATTGGACTTTGCTTTGAGTAACTGGACTGCAGTGTTTGTTGTTGAACTCCTTCATGGGGATCAAAACCTTTTCGTAACATCTCTACTTCAAGACAAAAGAAAATCTAACAGTGGGAAAAATGAATTAGGAATGTAGTACCAACTTTGTAATGGGTCTCCTTGAGGAGTTAGAAGTCCTACCTAGCTTGACCCAATGTCCTCATGCTGTGAACCCCAGGGCCAGACTCTTCATAATGAGATCAGAAAATAAGATCAGACTGTCAAAAAGGCATGGTACGGAAAAGGAGAGGGTGATGGGAGGAAAATCTAGTCCTTTCTTTATGTTTCAATGACTGTAAGTCTTAGAATGTAAATTATTTAGACTTTATATCAGCAAGATATAAAAAAGGCACCAAGAAGTAAATACTCCTGTGGGATTGGCCTTTACCACAGAACCAGAGGAGAAAATCCAGCAATCTCCAGGGCGTGAATTTCCCTGGGAAATAAATTGAAATAAATAAAATGAAATTCCCTTTAAAAATAAAGAGGCCTGTACCAAATAGACTCAATCAGAATTTCCAGAGGGTATGTGGAGAGTGAGAGGGAGTGAAGGCATCTATGTATTTAAAAGGCTGAATCATTGTTCTAATACTTGTGTGTGTGTGTGTGTATGTGTGTGTGTGTGAGAGAGAGAGACTTCTGACTCCTCTTAAAAAGTGTTAATTTTTTCTCCTCTTCTGCATTATAGGATTTTCTTAGTTTCCATATTTGATCTTGCCCTTTGATCTCTAACCTTCACTCCCCACTCCCTTGACATGTAAAAAACATTCTCTTGAATTTTGTGACTTCTTTAAGCTCTGTTCCAGTGTTCTTACAGTATTCAGTAGTGTTTCTACTAGGAAAGCTGCCTTATCTCCTAGGCTTCTATGGGAAGCAGCCCTCTTGTGGGAGAGCACAGCTTCTTGGTGGGGGAAGGAAGGAAATGTTCTAATTAGATCCTAAAATATGACTGTCCAGGATGGGTTCCTGGGGGAGCTGGAATCTTTAGATACATAGGAGTGCTCTTCTCAAAGGTGTTAGGAAAAGATCTCTCTTAATCCATTCATCTCTTCCCACAATTTAATTGAGGGAAGCTGAACCTCAAGAGCTACATGGGTTCTTCTTGGGCACTATGCCATCTAAGATGTTTTATCAGAGTCTTAAATATCTATATGCAGGCGTGTCTGCATATAGCCTTACAAAGAGTATAAAAAAAAGGGATGTCATTATAGTCCCTGATTTTCAGTGAAACAATGAAGAGGAATGGGATTTCACCCTCATCCTAAAAACACTTAAAATAATAAATGAGGTTTTGACTGAGCACAGGCAAAAGGAATTTCTGAGTTGCATTGTTTAAGCAAGCCCTTGCCCCTGACTCCACGAAACAGAAACTTACAGAAAGCTTTATGGTTAGAGGGTTTTCTGGGGTTGCCTCCATGCGCCAGAGAGCATCTTGAGTCTTCCAGAGAGGAAGAAGAACTCTGACCTCTGCATGAGGCAGCCCAGGGTTCTGAGGACATCCTGTCCTCTTCCTGGGTGCTTTATCATTTTCTCTCACTCAGTGGAAGGTATTCTTGAGTGATTTGTAGACCTTCTCATGAAAAAGGAAGATATGCTCAACCAAGAATGTCAGAAACTGAAATTAAATTTCAGAATTTATGATGGAAGCAAACTGCCTTTTGCCCTATTAAAAATGCAGGTGAATTAGTGCGAAGGCTATGGAGCTGCTTAAAGCTCTCATAACAGCAGTCTCCAAGGAAGGATTAAGGCAGTGGTGACCCTCCCTTTGTCTTTTATTGGGGGGGGACTTCAATATGCCCTTAGAAGCCCCCAGGATGTGAGGTGAGGCTGCCCTAGGCTCCAGAAGTGGTTGAAAGCCACAGGAGGGGAAAAGCAATGGTCAGAAAATTTCACAGAAGGGCTAACCTGGAATTTAGCACAATTCAGACAAGGTCTAAGTGGAGCTTTGCCCATATTTAACATGGCCTTTCTTCAGAACAAGTACAAATCATTAATATAAATATAAAGAAAATACTTAATAAACCGAAGAAGTCAAGTTCTCTTCAAAGATCCTGAACACTCTAGAAGTCCTTATTAGTCTACAAATAATAGTACCCATTTTAATTTTTTTTTTTTTTTTTAGGCAGAGCCTCAAGCTGCCACCCTGGGTGACATTGCTCAAGCGATTCTCCTGCCTCAGCCTCCCAAGTACCTGGGACCACAGGTGCCCACCACAACGCCTGGCTATTTTTTGGTACCAGCCGTCATTGTTATTTGGCGGCCTGGGCTGGATTCGAACCCGCCAGCTCAGGTGTATGTGGCTGGCGCCTTAGCCATGTGAGCTACAGGCGCCGAGCCCCATTTTAATTTTTTAATGAAATCATTTGAGACCTTTCTGCTAGTCACTACTCTGTTAGAAATAGCTGTAACATGTATCTTTATATTAGAGTGTTGGCTGATGGAAGACCAGGACTGTATTTTACCTTAGGGTACTTGCAGAGAAGTCTGCATATAGTAGGTGTTCAGTAAATCCTGGTTTAGTTGAAGAAATATTAAGTATATTAACTAATGATGTTCATCACAGGGGTTGCTCCACATGGAATATTGGGTAAGAGTATATTGTCTGTTATCTTTGTATGATCAGAGGCATGAAAAGACATGCTGAGCAAATCATTGTGGACGTAATTATAAGGGTATCCTTACGATGTTTACTTGGTAATGCATATTCTTAAAGAAGGACACAGAAGTAAACACTGCATATTGCCATCTACATAGAGAACAGCACTGATTAACCTGATGTTCCACGATGATTGCTGTAAGTCATTCTGATTCACTGATTAAAGGAACACTTTTAACTAAACAACTATTTGTCCCATTCATTTCTTTAGCTATAGCCACTGGCTCAGATACATCTGACTCAGCACAGTTTTATTGTACTTACAAAATGTAAACAATTTCATTTGCCACATGCCTATAATCAAGTCAAACTCTATTAAAGATACAATTACCTTTGAAAATGGAAGCGTAGGCAGAGGTATAATTCACTGACTGCCTCTGTCTTCTCCTTTGTGTGGGCACTTGGTGTTAGCTGTCTCTGAGCCACTTGTATTGTGAAAATTCTGCTTCATCCTTTTCAACCCTGCCTGGGCCTCCTGAGACCACTGAGACTTTCTGTGTGCTATTCATAAAGGCCTGCCATGTTGCTTTCTAAGACAATAAACAAGCCAGAACACCAAGACGGAGAAGGATGTTTCTGTTTTGCCCTGTTTTGATCAACTATAACAGCAAATGTTACCAAGGGAAATGCTCCTCTTTGGTCTGACCTGCTTATACTGGGAATTTTTTCATCCAATGGGCACATCTGTTTATCTGGGCCCTGGCTCTGGCTCAGTTTATAGATCAAGTGCATGTTCATCTTGTATTCCTTGAATGCTAATGAAGGACACCTGTGTTTCAAGGCCGGGAGCTCATTTGTATAATTCATTCCTGTGCAGTTTTACAATCATGATGTGTACTTCCTTTTCTCTTACCCTTTTCAAATCTAATTTGAATAGCAATAAGGAGTGTTCAGGAGGGCACTACTTTGGATGCATCATCTTTTGATTCTTTTGTTAGTATGGTGTTGAGATGTGTGTCAAGGGAGGGGGGAACTCACGCTTTCCACGGAGTTTATAATCAACAAATTCTTGTCCTGAGGACTAGAGTTGGAGTATCTATCTCCTGAGCTCCTCTTTCAAAAACTTAACTATGAAAGCAGCTTCCCCTTCAAAGCCCTTATCATTTTCCAACTCCCTTTGCAGCTGCTCCACAGCCTCTGTGAGCAGCCACTACTTCCGTCTCCGTGTTTGCTGATTTATGCCTTTGAACTGGCTGAGGGGTCACCTGACAATTAGCCTTTTGGTAAACTGCAGATGGCAGGTGTGCAGCATGTTTAATCCACGTGGATTCACACTGATTTTGTTTCGTCGGTGATCTGATGGATTGTCCTTGCTGTTTTCTTCATTCCATCGCACCTGTGTGCATCTCTTGTCGCAGATCATCTTAAGAACTCAGAGAGACAGCTTTATATTTCTCTTGACTAAGATCAGCTTTTCCTTGATGTGTCCAGAAGTCCAGATAAGGGACTTGCTTGGTAACTGTCCTAAATTCTGAATCACAGAGGTATAGTGCTCCCTCTGTGGATATCACTCTAATACCCTTCTGCAGGCATGTTTCCAGCCTCCTTATTGTCAAAGTTCTCTCTTTCCCAGGCTATGTTAAGCCTGAGTAGTTCCCTAACAGGTTAAGTGTGAATTCTGATAATCCCTTTAACAATCTTTTTAAGGATTGCTAGATTTTATGCCAATGGTAGGATCTTAAAAAGCAAATGAAGGAAACCTGGGATTAGGGCGCATTTGGACAAAGTGGATTATATTCTTTGTTATAGCTACTGATAAAGTTAAGCATTTTTTTCTTTTCTTTTTTTTTCAAGTGTCTTCTTTTGTTGTTATTGTTGCAGTTCTTTTGCTTTATTACCCATCTCCCTCTCCTCTTGAGAATTTTGTTAAAATATACTCTAGTTTATCTTGGATAAAAAATTCTATTTCGTGGTATGGTATATTTAACTGATGCTAGAGGAATTTTGGTGCTCCTCAACTGTGGGCACTCCTTGCTCACTGGAGTCATTTGTACAGTTCATGAATGTGGCCACTTCTTTGGCTCACTCCTGCTGCAGGAAAGGTTAACATAGCAGGCCTGAGACCGCTCTCCTTAGAAAGGCCTGAGACATGCCTGGCAAGTCATCCCCTATATTAATGTAGATCTTTTGCTGAGTGATAGAGATGTCTCACTGTACTTAACCTGTTTGTTCAAACAATGTGGCCCATGCGGAACACTTGCATTCCTTCTGGGAGTCTGGAATTTTGGTATGTGTTAGACAGAGGCTAACTGCATCACTAGCCCTGGTGAAAACTGTGGCACTTAGTCTTTGGTGGATTTTCCTGAGCAGCAGTGTCTCACTTGGTGCTGCACTTTTTGTTACTGGGGGGAGGTGTGCTCTGGGTGACTCCTGGTGGGGGAGAGCCAGCACCAGGCAGTCCTCATGTGGAGTCCTCCAGATGTTGCCCTGTCTTTGTTTCTGGTGATCCTGCTGCGCATCTTTACTACAGTGCTGTAATAAATCTTAGCTGTGAGCACAGCCATATGCTGTGTTCCATGAGTCCTTCTAGAAAAATCTCTGAAGGGGGGGGTGGTCTTAGGAGACTCCCGAACCCCACCTCCCCACCCAACTGGTCACTGTGAAATTCCTAAAATATGATTTGTTGACACTCTCCTGAAAGATGCTGATGTGATCGCCAATCTTCTTGGTTTGTCATGCATAACCGTACCCCTTTCAACTTACAGTTTCCTGAACAACTCCTGTAAAATGCACTTGTGTGTATAATGTACACCCCTGTTTTTGGTCCAAACTTTCAGAAGAACACCCCTTGGAAAAGTGGCTGCTCTAGGTCCTGAGACACATATCTGGGAGGGCTAAGACTCCTGCCTTCCCACAGCTGCCTGTTTTGTGAGGGCTGCCCCTCCCCTCTCTCCTAGGAGCCCTTCCCTCCCTATCACACTGGGGGCTGTGGCCAGTGGGGAGGGAGCTTCTGAGGTTGCTCAGCACCTGGGCAGTCAAGTAGGTCTCTGAGGCCTGTGTGGGGGTTCATGGTACCCTCTATGAAGCCGTGGCCCACCCTGCCAGCCCTGCCACTGTCTTCTCTCCTGGTTGCAGCTCTCAGCAGAGGCTACTATGGCCTGTTGCTACCAGTTCCCAGATGCTCCTGGACTGGAACCTTGTGCATCTGGTGGGCCCAGGCAGCAGCAGGGTGTGGCAGCCTTGTGAGGTCCACTCCAGCACATCCCACTTTGAGCCATACCAATCATGTAAAATGTACATTCTTATTTTTCTCTCAAAAATTTGGGCAAAAAAAGTGTACATATATGCTACAAAATATAGTGATATTGTTTTTATGACTACTTTTTTCCTTCCCTAAAGGAGACTGTTCTATACTATTAAATTTTTTCTCTTGTGATATCACCTCTAAAGTTATTTTACAGTCAAAATCCATATCAATGTAATATCAAAAGTAGTTGGAAAACTCTAACATTACCAGCAAGAATGATTTTATGTTACATTTTGGAAGAATATATTAGAAGAAATTTTGCAGTACTATTATAGTTAACAATATTGATGGCTGGGCCCTCAAAAGTGTCCCTATTTATTAAAACAATCTCTGTGTCTTGGTTAATTTGAGAATTTAATCTTAACCAGACATTTTTGGATAATGTTAAGAATTTAAGAATTATTAAAATAATGTTGACATGGTATTGAAATTTTGTGTTGTTCAAAAGTATGATTTTTTTTTCCTTCAAGATGATCTGAGACAGCTTCATACTTATGTGTTATAATCTGAATTACACCACAGGTTGATCAGTAGTACTGTTCTAACTGTCCAGGATAGACAAGCAGCTGGTATAGTGGTCCTGCAAGTATGGACCAATTAATGATTCTAAAAAAGAATGGAATAGCTCAGGACACTCATGTTGGTCAGATTAACTTTTTAAACATCAACATGTTAAAATAATAAGAACAATATAACCTCTATGAAAATTTCTTGGTATAGCTAATGGTTAGGTCTTATTGTGGAGTGAAATATACTATTAAATTGTGGTATGTCAGATGGAGCTGGAACATATTCTTCTTAGTAAAGTATCTCAAGAATGGAAGAAAAAGTATCCAATGTACTCAGCCCTACTATGAAACTATAATAATTTATAGCTTTCATCTGAAAGCTATAACCCAATTATAATCTAAGAATATGGGGAAAGGGAGGGGAGGGGGATGAATGGGCAGAGGGAGGATGATTGGTGGGATTACACCTACGATGCATCTTACAAGGGTACATGTGAAACTTACTAAATGTAGAATATAAATGTCTTAACACAATAATTAAGAAAATGCCAGGAAGGTTATGTTAACCAGTGTGATGAAAATATGTCAAATGGTCTATAAAACCAGTGTATGGTGCCCCATGATTGCATTAAGGCACACAGCTATGATTTAATAATAAATAAATAAAAAAAAGAAAAACGTGGTCTGTCTTGGAAGTGATAGTCACTTTGATATTACTGAATCAGTCAATAAGGTGCAAAAGAACATTCTATTCCAAGAATTTAGGTTCTTTACACAGGGCTTGATGTTGGCACCATTTAGCAGAATCAGGCCTGTGTTTATTACTAATATAAATATTTAAAAATATTTTATTAGCTCCTAGCATTAAACCTGGGAAGCTGGGATGAAATATTTCCCATAGGCATGCATCCAGCCCTACAGAAACTTCTGAATACTTTCAGACTCAAAGTGAGGGCTTTCTAGCGCTTTTGTAGGCTTTGTGGGGTGTACGATACCCTGGAAACATAATGTATTTAAGGGACCTTGAATTTGGATATTCCAGTTGAACTCAGGGTATAGATCTGTGCGGCTAAATAAAGAGATGTTAGTTATTTAGATAATGAATGCCAAAAGCATAATTTGAAAGGAAAAAGTACTCTTTAGAAGTTTTTTGGTACAGTATAGAGTATCTAGATCAGCAATTTGAGCTCATTATTCAGGTTAGCAATTAGATCCCGTTTGCCTACCATGAACAGGTGCCATCTGCACTAGTCTTCAGTGATGTCTGTCTGACTGCCCCTTTGTCTCTTTCTCTGTCATTCCCTGAGATTATTTTCAAAGATCACCTCAGGTTTTGATGTTTTCTTATGTAATGATCACCTAGCTTTTTCTAATACACTAGAACTATGCTGACAGTGGTGTTGGTAATGGGCTGCTAGGAAATAACATTAAAGGTTTTAGAAGGCAAATCTATGAATTCAATGGCATTTTAAAGCCTTTCTGGAAAGCATATGGAAACACAACATAGGAGTGAATTTTTGGAATAATTCCTAAATGCAAAGGAAATGTCCTCAGGGCTTACATTGCAAATTTCACACCCTGAAGATTTGTTCTTGTTTGTTCTCTAGCCCCAGCTACAAGTCCTATGAGACAGTCTGATACACACACACAATTTTAGGAAATAATTGACAAGTTACTGTGAACTCAAATGAACAGACTCAAATGTCAGTCAGATTAGAAAAGTTCCAGCATATGGGTCATGCTGCATCTCCCTGCACACTCAGAGATGCCCTGAAAGGTCCTACATTTGATATTTAAACTTTCCCTAATCGAGGGAACAAAAGAAAGAGCTCACACACACATATTTCTTGGGCTTAAGTACACGTGTGTGTATGTATGTGTGCATATATATACACACCTGTTGATAGCTACATACATATTTAGGTAGAAATATAGAACTGATGTAGTTTCATAAATTAGCACAGGCATGTATGGTACTTAGAGGAAACAGAGAAAGGGAGAATTGAAACGTGAAACGCACCATACTCTGGGACCTGCCCCGTGCCCCGCTTCAACAGCAGCCTCGCCCTCCGTCCTCCAGACTTGATGAGCTCAATCGCTCTGGCATGCGTCATGTCCCGTGTGCTTTCCCCATTGATCTCAATGATCTGATCTCCTACCTGTTAATAAAGAAAAATCAAGTCAGCCAAATATGGTTTTACCCAAGTTGTAATTTCCAACAAATTGAAAAAAAGCATCCCCAGGTTACCGGTTTCCTGAAAGCGTCTGAACAACATGGTTGTTGCCTGCTGCTTCCTAGAAAAGGCTAATCCCTGGGTACACCCTGACCACCGAGCTTTATTTATCTTTATAAAAATGAGAATATCACACCATGAAGGTTGAGGTGACATATCCCTTTAATATTTAGCCTATAAGGCAGACTCTGTTGACTACTTAGCACTTTGTAGAAACTTATCCCTTAGAGAACCCTCTTTAGGTTCTCTAAGAGATGCCACTTTCTTTCTACAGGAAACGTGTATGGTGTATGTTCTTCCCCCCACTTTGGGAATCTTGTTTTAATGCCCTCTTTTCAGGGGCATAAAAACTGATACATAATAGATGTACACATTTTCCGGGTGCTTGTGATAATTTAATACATTCACATAATTTGTACAGATAAAATTAGTACTTGGGATATCCAGCATCTTAGATATTTGTCTTTTCTTTATACTTTATACTTTGCATTTTTTAAAAACTTAGGGAATATGTTTGATACCACAATTCCAAATAACCAGGCACCTTTGCTTTGAATGCAGAAGTAAATATTTTAAGGCCTTTTCATTGGACATATTGCCAGCTTTGGCTTAGTGCAGCATTTAATTCAGCATGTTGGATGAAATGATTGGTTTTTGTGCTTCTCTGAGAATTTTTGTTATGAGCATTTACATTTCTCTGGTGGTACTGTGATATTGCCTTCTTTGTAAACAGCAGTTGATTGATATTCAGAAATTTTCATGATGAGTTTTGTATCACAACCCCTTGAACTAAAAATGAGATCCTCCATGCTCCCCCAATGACTAATGCCTTGGCTCTCTCTTTGCCATGCTGATATCTGATTGCCAGAAGCTTTTTGGTTAAACACCAACCCTTCCTTAGTTATCAGAAATACCTGAGTTCTGTGAGCAATTCCATTTTAGCCTTTGTGAATAGATACTTGGCATGCATCATGGAATAAACCATGAGCATCTCATGTGACTCCCATCATACCATGACTGCCGGGAACTTCTGAATTAAAAAATATCTAATTTCAGTGCAAGTAACTTAAGATAAATTAAACAGGAATAAACACAATGAGTTGCTTTGCAAAAATGCTATTTTAGTTGGGTCCCTTAAACAAAGTGGACCTCAGCCTAAACTCTATTAACGCAAATAGAATTGCAGAAAGACTCTCTGTAGCCAAGTATTAGCAAGTGGATGCTGAAGGCTGGGCAAGAAAAAAACAAAAGGTTTCCACTGCAGTGAAAAGAAGGCATTAAAACAAGATTCCCAAGGTGGGGGGAAGAACATACACCATACACATTTGCTGTAGACCATACACGTTTGCTGTAGAAAGGAAGTGGCATCTCTACCTAAAGAGGGCTCTCTAAGGGGTAAAGGTTCCAACATGATGAATGTGAAGTCTTCACTTTTGCAGACCAGGCTGTATCGATTGCTGAAGGCTCACCTGGCTGTGTCTTGCTGAGGTGTACTGTATGTATCTGTGAGGGAGTGAAGCCCTTTGCTGCAGCTCATCTCGAGACCCATGGCAGAAAGAGTTTAAGCACTCTCCACCTCAAAATCAAACCTTGACAGCCACCTCTGCCTGAGGATACTTGTGTCCCAAGACTGATGTGTCAAAAGAAAAACCTGTGGAGGGCAAAAGGAATCTTGTGCCATGACAGAAGGAGTCACATCTTTTGCACTCTGGTCCCATACTTGACAATAGCCATACACAGGAAACTTGTTTTCATTCTCTCGTTTGTGTATGATTTTTTCTCTTCCCTAGAAAGAGCTTATGAGAATTAAAAGAAAAAAATTAACATGGGGGAAAGGAGGGGTGGTTTGCAAAACTGTGCAGGAGGTAGGGAAGCAGAGGGATTCCTGGGCTGTGCAAGGGCTGGACTGGTGTCCTTTCCGTGGGAGGTTCAGGAGCGAGGATCTGGGAAGTGGCAGGGACATTATTTTCATTGCATTCCAGGAGTCTGAGCTGACCTCTTCACGTGGCAGATTTCTATAATTTCAGCTTTCTGTGTAGGGTCCCCTCAGAGGGAGGTGAGAATACTGTGATGCTGGCTTAGTCTCCCTAGCCTCTTCCCCATTCCAGGGTAGTGGGGGGGGGGGGGAGTCTACTGATTTCCTGCCTCATTGGGAGAATGGAAGTTTGGGAATAGTCCAAGATTTTACCAAATTGAGCAAAAAAATTTCTTGGGAGTGACAGTGGGTGGGTAGTGGGTTGGAAATGCTGCTGTGACACAGACTCTGAATCTTCCATGGTGTTCTGGGTGTACTGTAAAAATGGGCCGACTCACATGGACCTAGTTTCAATGGTAAAAGACTCAGGTTAGCTTCAAGATTCCTCTCTCTCCTTGGAACAATAGAAATTGTAGAAAGGTTTAGTTTCATTCCAATATCAGTATCATGTCTAATCATTTTAACCGGAACTCCCTAAATAAATTTGGAATGTGATCTATTTCACTTTCATCCCCTTAGCATTTGGATGTATAAGAAGATCAATTTGTTGGGGGGAGAAATTCTCTTGTTATCTTCTGACCTCGTCTGACTTCATGGCAGCTGCCAGCGTGTGGCCAAAGAGCATCACTTTCCTGTATCACAATTGGGAGGATTAATTTATAAAACCAATGAGAAATTCGCAGGCATTTCAGGAATGAAGACGACGACCAGCTGTGACTCTGATGTGGTTGGTTTCTATACTCTTTCTGCCACAGAGCTCTATTTTCAACTGAGCTATTACTAAAACGAAACCTTAAAGATCTCTACTTGTTCTTAGAGAATTTTTAAAATATCAATTTCCAGCTAGAATTGAGAGAGAGATGGGGGGGGGGGCGGGGAGGAAAAGAGAGAGAAAGAAAGCAGAGGAGCATGCATGTGCTGCTTTGTGTGGGTCAAGGAGATGTTAAATTTAGAAAACTCACCAAATAACTTACGAGAAATTCTATGCATTCATTTTTCCTATGAAAGAAATACTTTCATCTGTGGTCCCCTTGGGGGCACCCAACAACCTTAAAGTAGCATCTTGGGGATGAAGCAAAGTGAGATGACTGGTGTCTCTTAGCACAGCCTAGTAAGTTCTGCATTTCTTCTTACACATTCCTGCTATGGATCACGGCAGATTTTTCTTAAACAAACCTGTTACCAAATCCTTGAACTTGCTTGGGGCTCTGCAGGTAAAACACTTTTTCTCTTCTTACTGGAAGGCCAAGGCAGGTGACGGTAAATGTCTCAGTATTTCTTTTTTTATTTTATTTTATTTTATTTTATTTTATTTTATTTTATTTTTTTTATTATAGATAAAAATATGCACCATAGTTCGAGTTGTAAGAAAAAATGTAAACTCCGTATGCATTTTTGTAGCCAGGTCATATAGCATGTGTTTGGATTGTTTCAATGAAATATTTATAAGAATTAGATTAACTTTCTGGGTGTGCTTCAGCCCCGGGTCATGGCAATCCCAGCTCTCTAAGGGTTGCTTGGACAGCTCCACAAACATGCTTAGCTGGTTATAACCAGTTAATTGCCACTGTACCAAAAGAACCTATTTTGCGTGATCACACATGACTGGAATGATCCTAGGTTATAATTAGGGGTGAGGAATTGAGCTTCTTTAAAGTATCATATCAATAATTAATGGATAATTTCTGTTCCTTATTTCATGAAGGACGTAGCTATGGACCGTTTTTGTGGCTCACGATCTGAGGTCACAGGTTAATTCCAGCATAATTCCTCCCTTGTGGGCTGTTTCTTCCCATGGACTCCAGAACTGTCCTGGACAGGGAACACACCCACTGTGTCCATGTCCTCCATACCTGCTATGATTCCTAATAAGTAGGTCCTCAGTTAATTATGATTGAGTCAATGAGGGTTCCATTTGCTTTTCGGTTATGGTTGATGACTCCATTCTCACAACAGTAAGTTAAGCTTTAGTGCACCTGACTATAACTCAAGCTTTCTTGTAATACTGCCTTAAGCACTTCCAGCCAAGCCATAACAATTTCAACAGTACTTGCAAGAGAGCAAATGAAGTTTCAGTCAGGGTGACCTGCACAAATTGTTAGAGACAGATAATGTTATGGGAAACAAATGCTAAAGAAGTGAAAGGAAGAGGAAGAGAGACTGAGTCTGAGTGAAACCATGAAGTGCCAGGAAAAACACCTTTGTTGCCGCAGTCATTTCTACTGGGTGCCTGGGGCCTAATGGCCCTGCTGGAGCGAAGAACAGGTTGATTTTCAGCTTGATGGTACTTTTCATGACTATTCTCATGATTACCCTTTGTTGGATATTATTTAATCACCATTACAGTAAAAATATTTTCTATAATGTTTTGGTTAACCTTCCAATTTCTTTCATTAGGCTCATCATTGAATTTGATGGGGTCCGAGCGCCTATTTCAGGGCCCGGATCTTGTTACAAACCGTTGTGTGCATTTGCCTCAGCAAGGCACGGGAGCCCATAAAATCAGTAGGTTTTTCCAGACAGAAAACTACTAGCCAAGTTGGAAATTGAAACACATGTTTCAGAGTACCAAAACTGTGAATTTTATTTGCCCCAATTAATTTATATATTGCAAACTGTTTGAGACTTTCTTTATACCATGTTTTAGACAGTAATCACTTACTAAGAAAATATTCTAATATGTCTCAAGAAATTTGATCGAAATACAAGTATGAAATGGCCCTTTGGATGTACAAAAGAGTCCTTAATCAAGGTTATTCCTGAGCACATACCCGCTCAGAAGGGTCATGAAGGTAAGGGGATTATTAGAAGTTCAAGGCTGCTGTAGAATTCTGAGGATTCACCCCTTGATGAATGTGTTGTGCCTTCTTCCATGTTTTTATTATCTGTCTATTTACCCTTTAAAAAAGATTTGGTCACAGCTCAAATACTGTTAAGTTCAGCCTTGGACTTACTGATGGAGCACACTGCCCAGAGAGGAGTGCTGCCTTATCTGGACACGTAAACATGGATGGAGCTGGAACATATTCTTCTTAGTAAAGTATCTCAAGGATGGAAGAAAAAGTATCCAATGTACTCAGCCCTATTATGAAACTAATTTATGGCTTTCATATGAAAGCTATAACCCAGTTATAACCTAAGAATA
>CAUYPK010127403.1:0-10503 GCA_963574355.1 Loris lydekkerianus
AATAACTAAGAAAATGCCATGAAGGCTACGTTGAACAGTTTGATGAGATTATTTCAGATTGTATATGAAACCAGCACATTGTACCCCTTGATTGCACTAATGTACATAGCTATGATTTAACAATAAAATAAATAAACAAAATACATTTAAAAAAAAAACAAAAAAGCTGTTGTGATCACATGGGCTCCCTGGGCTAATCTCTCTATTTTAAAGTCAGCTGATTGGTAACCTTGATTCCCCCTTGCCATGTAACCTAACATATTCACAGGCTCCAGGGATTAGGACATGAACTTCTTTGGGGAGCCATTGTTCTGCATACTACATATGGGGTTCAGAGGGCCATGTGTGGCTCGGGAGGCTTCCTAGCAGAGGGGCTGACAGGCCAGACCATCTGGGTCTGTGAGGGAGGGAGAGGAAATGGAACTATACAAAGGAGAAGGGAGTAGGTGCCTGGGAGGTCTCTTGTGCCTGGGTAGGAATTGCTGATTTGTGTCTTAGAAGAAATGGGGAGCTACAGCAGGTTCTTGAGCAAAGTTAGGGCAGAAATGCAATGCAAGCCTTTTGCAGAACAGGCACCTCTGCAGATGGGTCAAGATGGAATTAAGTGGCAGGAGAGCCACCCAGGTGAGAGGGCTGGGACTAGGGAGGGGCAGAGGGGCTGGAGACAGGGGACAAGTGGAGGACCCTGAGCCTCATGCTGTAATGGGACAAAGCAAGGCTTCCCTGGTGGAAGCAGAGTTCTGCCCTTCCCTGCTGTGTGCATGGGGCTCGCTATGCTTCACTCTTCTGAACCTGAAACTGAGGTAGCAAGTTTTCCTTTTAGAAACTGATGTAGCAAGTACAAGAATCCCTAGTTGCACTGCAGCTGAGCTGCTGCCTTTCCTGCTGACTAACAGCCTCCGAGCTCACGTGGCACCCGGCGGGTTGGGAGCATTGACATCCCACCTCTGCTCCCTCCGCCCAGCATGTCACCGAGTGTGGGTGGGGTGCTGGGCTGGGGGTGCAGGGTGCTGGCGGGGGCGGGGCTCAGAAGGTGTGCGGAGGGTTTTGCAGCTCCAGCACCTTCCCGGCCCCCAGGAAGGGGAGGGAGTCCTCTGTGCATGGGTCTACTTTGCTTTCAGCACCCCCGCCTGACTGGCTTTCAGGAGTTTTAATATCTGCATGGAGGGGTCTGGCCTGGCCCATTTGCAGTCTAGCTGCCTTTCCCAAGGGCTTCCTCCTTCATTATCTCAGCAGGCTCTGGGCTGGGTTCCCTTCAACCATCCACCCCCCGGGGTGAGGAAAATGCGATTCAATTACAAACAGCTTCTGTGGATCCCTGGGGCTGTCTGGTGAGGGGTCCCCTTGGAGTCCCTCCAGAGGGAAGCCTGCCACCTGCAGCAGTGAGTGTCCTCCCCTCTCTACTCAGCAGAAAAGGAAGTGTTACGCAGCTGGGAGAGGACAGGGCAGGACCCCAACCTGGGGCCTGTGCAAGCCCAAATTCTGGGCCACTATCTACATTCCACGTCATCCATATATCACCGTGTCTGGGACCACCGGGCACGTTGGAGACAGGAATCCCTGATGGTCAAACACCCAGAGAGAAGGAAGGGGGAAAAAGACCCAGAGCAACTCAGACAGAGCCTGGGCACCAGAGTGCCCCCACAAAGGCCCGTGGCTCCTATACCAGGCCACCCCTGGGCCCTGCAGTTCATGTGAAAATTAACTTTCTGTTCCCAGGGCCTGTGGAACTGTGCTCCCTGGAAGGGACAGCAACACCAAGGCTCTGCTTTGAGGATTTGCACACAGTGTTTTCCCCCACCCTCCCATCCAGTAATGAGGTATCGCTGTTACACCCAGTTCACAGATGAGGAAACTGAGGTTCAGAGGAAGGTCGAGGTAGGGAATCTATATAGAACCCTGGGCATAGCACTGCACTCCTCAACTTCTTTTTTTCATTTAGTTCTCACACCACCATTTGTGAGGCAAGAGTAATTATTATTCCTCATTTTATGAATGAGAAAATAGGCTCAGAGGCATTATGGAGGGTGCCTAAGCTCACACAGCTGGTGGGCAGTGAAGCTGAGTCAGTTCTGTGCTCTGTTTATTTTCCTTTTTATCTCTCAGTGCTCTGTCGCCCCAGGCTCCACCCTGAGAGCTCTGGCCACTGGGCTCCCTGTGGCTGCTCAGCCCTGAGAGAACTTCTGGTGGGGTCTGACCTTTCTCTCCTGAGCTTGATTGTTCAGCCACTATTGTCTGCCCTCTGCCTCCGAGGGAAGGTTTCTTTCCTGCCCCACCCATTCTGGGCTCAACCATGGGACTTGCTCTGGCCAAAGGAGTGTGAGCAGACACCACAGGACAGAAGCCTGAGATGTGTTTGCACCAGGTGGCCTGGCCTCTCACGCCCCAGGATGGCACTGTTTTAAGGAGGGTGAGAAACAGGAGGGCCAGGCCTGAACACACCTGCAGCCAGGAGCCCAGCCCACCTAACCTGCCGCTGGAAGCAGATCTGCTCTCAGATCTGTGAAAGAGAAAAATAAGTTCTTGTTATTACAATGAGCTTTGGGGTAGTTTGTTACGCAGCAGTGACTGCCTCATGCACTATGAAGTGTGGAAGGGTGATCCCTGTAGTGCTGTGAAGCCTACAGAAATCTGCCCATGCCCCTTTAATATCTCTCCAGACATCTATCCAGATGAAGGCTGTTTCTTTGTGGGGACACTGAGACTGTTTTGAAGGGCATGGGTGGGGAGGAATCTCTGCCAGGAGTCATGTGCAGGCCACAGGTGTGTGGAAAGGAGGGTAATGAATGACACTGGCTGACCTCCCCACTCTTACTCCCCCTTTATCTGGTCACAGACACCTTTATCCCGTGAGAACATGTTCTCACGTTTTGAAGATGGGTTCAAAATCCTCCCATTCCCCTCCTTCTGCCCCGTACCAGGGGTGGGTCTGCGACTCAGACCTGGCTGATTGAAATGTTCTGTGCCTTTAGCTACAGGTCGGGACTGGGTGCAGGTCCGGAAGCCAGTTCCCCGGGAACCCTCCCTGGGGATGTTTTGGACACTCTTCTGGCTACTGGCGTGGCCTCCTGCTGGTGTGGCCTCCTGCTGACTACAAGGAGAGGATCACAAGACAGAGAGAGAAATGACACCCCCTTGAGACTCTCGAGTCAGCCAGGCCTAAAGCCCATGCCTGACTTTTCAGACCTGTCCCGAAGCCTTTTAGTTCTATGAGTCAGCTGATTCTCTTAATCTAGTTTAAAAATGAGTTTCTGGGCCACGTATGGTGGCTCATGCCTATAATCCTAGTACTCTGGGAGGCCAAGGCAGGGGATTTCTTGAGCTCAGCCCAGCCTGAGCAAGAGTGAGGCCCTGTCTCTACTAAAACTAGAAAAATTAGCCAGACATGGTGGAGGCACGTGTAGTCCCAGCTGCCCAGGAGGCTGAGGCAGGAGGATCACATAAGCCCAGGAATTTGAGGTTGCTGTGAGCTAGGCTGATGCCATTGTACTGGGTGACAGGGTAAGACTCTGTCTCCAAAAAAAAAAAGTTCTCTCAACTGAAGCTGCAAAAGTCCTGAGACTATAGGAGGCTGGGAAGGAAGAAAGGAAGGATGGAGGGAAGGAGGGAGGAAAGGAAGAAGGGGGGCATAGCAAGAAGACTGAGACGCGTCCTTGCATGGCGTCTAAACCCTGCAGATGCTCAGGGAAGAAAGACTCGGTCTTTGAAGGGTTGAAAAAGTGAAGTTGCCTCCCAGGTTGGATGCCCTGAATGCATTGCCACCTGAAGGTCTAGGCCAGCGGTTCTCAACCTGTGGGTTGCGACCCACAGGAACTGTATTAAAGGATCCTGGCATTAGGAAGGTTGAGAACCACTGGTCTAGGCCGAAGGGATGGCTTGGACAACAGAAATTGTCTCACAGTTCTAGAATATAGAAGTTTGAGCTCAAAGTATCAGGAAAGATGGCTCGGAGCTCGTAGCACAGTGGTTATGGCACCGGCCACATGCACCAAGGGTGGCAGGTTCACACTCAGCCGGGGCTAAATAACAATGACAACTGCAACAACAGCAAAAATAGCCAGGTGTTGTGGCAGGTGCCTGTAGTCCCAGCTACTTGGGAGGCTGAGGCAAGAGAATTGTCTAAGCCCAAGAGCTGGAGGTTGCTGTGAGCTGTGATGTCATAGCACTCTACTAAGGGTGACATAGTGAGACTCTGTCTCAAAAAAAAAAAAATGATCAGGAAAATTGTTTTCTTCTGAGGCTGTCTCTTGGGCTTGTGGGTGGCCGTCTTCTCCCTGTATCCACATGGTTTTCCTTCTCTGCGTGTCCGTGTCTAATCAGTTTACCTTAATCACCACTTTAAATACTCCATTTCCAGATACAGTTACCTCCTGAGGCACTGAGAGTTAGGACTTCAACATATGAACTTTTAGGGGCCACAGTTCAGCCCATGACGACTGTGTAGTGGCTGAGGCAGGAGCTACCTTCATTTCCCAGGGCAGGTAACCCTGGCTTCTTGTGAGATCTATGGAAAAAGGGAGGAACTGAAAACACCTCCATCAAGGACTTCCCACCAGTCTTGGGAGGGAGCTGGGCTGGATTTAATTCCATTTGCTTCTGATTATAAGCATTTTAATGTATTCTTTGAATAGATAGTAAGTGCCTATGGAACAAAACTCACAAGGCGGCCAAGGGTGTTCAGAGAAAGATTCTCCTCTTTCCCACACTGCCCACCAGGTCCCGGCTACCTGCCCTGCCCAGGGACGCTGTCCACTGTGACCAGTCCCTCGGGGCTCCTTGTAGAACCTCTGCCTTACCTGCATATAAGTACTTGGATTGGAGCTTCTCAGCTCTGCACACTAGAGTCTTCCAGCGCCCCAGGAAGCATCAGAGGACCCAGAGTGTCTGGGGAAAGGCTCAGGTGTGGGTCCATACAGAAGCCACCTGCAGGCTCACAGATCTGCCTGCACGCCGAGCTCTGTGGGTGTCACACTCTCAATCCAGGGAGAGGAAGGAGGAGGATGCTGCCACACACCCCCCCCCCCCACCGGGTTCCAGACCCTCATACATCCTCATTTCCTTCTCATGACATCCCTGCCACACAGCATCATGGTCACCCCTGTTTTACAGGTGAGGAAGGTGAGATTTAGAGGGGCCACATCACTCCCAGGGGGCCCCTGCTAGGAGAAGGAGCAGGACCTGGCCCAGAACAGCCGCTGCCGCCATCTTCCTTCTGTGGGGCAGGCTGGGGGAGGATAATAATAAAATTGCCCTGCAAAGATGTTGTGAGGCCTGAACGGATGTGCTAATAGAGAGGAAAGGGCTTTGAAAAGGGCTTTGAAAGTCGGCCAGGCAGGCTCTTATCCACACAGCAGGCTCATTGAAGTGCTGAGAGGGACACAGGACAGGTGATTGCCCAATTTGCCTCCTTTGATCAGGCCCTTCTTCTGCCTCCAGCTTCTGCTTTGCCTCCCCCTCTCTTCCTTTTTGTTTCTCCTCCACCTGCCAAACACTTTCTCTGCTTCCCCAGACCTTTGTTTTGGGCGGCCTTGCCCCCTGCACCAACCCTTGTCCCCAGCTCTTCCCTCCTGTCCTTATCCTCTGCTGGGTTCTGTCACTCTGGCCCTGCCTGGGGGTTCAGGGGCTGACCCACTGATGATAGGGACCAAGGTCAACACAGGACCTGTGGAGGAGATACCATAAGACCTCAGTCCTGAGCAGCAGGTGGAAAGAAGGTGAAAAGGCAAGTGGTCTCTCCGAACCCCTGGCCCCAGGCTTTTCGGGCCATCATTTGTCCCATCCTTTTACCCATCCATTCATCTATCCACTTACCCAACTATCCATCCTTCTATCCATCCTTCCACCTGCCCAACCACCCACTTATCTATCCATCCATCTACCCATTCATCCAACTATCCACCTACTTACCCATCTACCTATTCACCCATCCATCTATCCATACATCCATCTGCCCACCCACCCATCCACCTACCCACCCGTCTATCCATTCTTGCTTTCACTGTGTGCCAGGCCCTGCACAGCCATGAACAAGAGACACATTGAATAATTGCATTACAATGCTTCAGGTCAGTGCATTGCTCCAGGGAAGGAAGCATTTTGTAATATTTCCCCAGGTCAAGAAGAAGACAGATTCTATTTCCACACAAGATACAAGTGGTAGAACAGCCCGTCTGGCCGTCTTTGGGGAGATCCACCCTGGAACCAGACCCAGGCGCTGACCTCCCTTTCCCCTCCATGACCAGTGGGGTCTGAAATCGCTCAGCCACTCCTCCCGACTTCTTTCCACAGCTTAATGGAGACAGCGACAGAGGGGCCTGAGCAGGGTGCCTCATGGTCATCACAGGAGGTGAGAACCGGGGCCTCACTGTGCAGCCCTGTCCCTTGGTGGGGACAAGTTGAGAAGGCAGGAGCTGCCACCCACTCTGTGTGGGTGAGACTCTACTGCTGGGGGCTGGGGCTTGAGTGAACAGGATTTGGGGTTCTGGCAGCAGCAGGGCTGTGTTGTTTGTCTTTTACTCCCTCCCTCGCACAGTCATGACAATGCTAGTGAGAACAAGGCTGTGTCCCTGGCACAGACGCAGTTGTGTGTCCTGTGTCTGTGTCCACTCAGGGAAAGCTCACAGCAGCCCCTCGGGGTTGGCACCAGCGTCGTTCCCTAAACAGGTGAGGCACAGAACACAGAGTGGTGAAGTGACTTCCTCAACTTATGCCACTGTGGCAGGCCAAGTGCTCTGGGGCAACAGCAGAGGGTCACATCCTCCCGGGGAGCTGCCTGGGGCCATGGTGCACCACCAAGGACTGTCACAGGCTCTGCGCACACTCTCAGGGAGAGGCACAAGGTAGTGGCTTCTTGCCATCGTCAGGGAGAAAAGAGAACAGTGGCTGACAGCTGTACCCTGGAGCCAGACACCCAGGTTACAATCCCACCTCTGCTTTTTACCAGCTGTGTGACCTTGGGCAAGTTACTTAACCTCTCTGTGCGTCACCTTTCTCATCTATAAAGCAAGAGCACTCATGGTGCCTCCCTCAAGGCTGCTGTGAGGATTAATGGGATAATGCAGTGTTACTATTATTCCCATTCTCGGCTGAGGAATAATGGGCAGGTGCTTCAGTCTCTCTCAGCCCCTGTTTTGTCTCACCTGTATGGAGAGTAGACCCAGTGTGAACCTCACCCATGCACAAAGCTCAGTGAGGTGGGGACCTGAGCACCTGTGAAGGATGGAGCCAAGATGCTGGGCTCAGGGAAGGGCTGGATGACATGGTTGAGGGAGGGGACAGGCCTTCTCCTATGGTGCAGCTGTCCCCTGCTGATCTGACCTGAAGGCCACTGCAGCGCTGTGTCCAGGAGCCTGGGGCTGGTGTCTGACATTTGGGGCCTCTGGGCATGGAGGTGGCAAGGGCTCCTTTGGGCCTCACCCATGCATTCAACAGGTCTTTCTTCTTTTAAGGTTTATGCTTATTTGTACTTACAGATATCTGTTTAGTCCAGTTTTTCGAGGTGAGTTATCTCTTTTTAGTGCTCAGTGCTGCGAGTTTTGATGAACGCACATGGCCGTGTAACCATCGTCATGATCAAGACACAGAATGGTTCTTTCACCCCCAGATGTCGTGTCTCGGCTCCCAAGCATCTCTGGATGCCAAACTTAAAAAGCAACTTCCCTGTCCTGGCAGAGGAAGCAGAGACAGCCTGGGAGCTATGGGCCAGGCTGGGCTGTGCCCCTGCCTACTTCTTCCCCTCTGGCCAAGGAGGAGCCCCAGGCCAAGGACAGGCTGTGCTAGGAGCAGAAGCAGCTTCTCACCTTTCTTCAGAGTTTGGCTTTATCCTGGACAGCAGCTCTCAGCTTGCCTGGGGGGAATGTTGAGGCCTGCAGCCTCCCAGGGACAGTGGCCTGGGCTGGCATCTGTGTGCTCCTGGCCTGGCCTTGCCACTCTTTGAACGTGGCCTTCAGGCATCTGGAAGAAGCTTCGTTGGGCCAGGTATGGCTCTACAATGCTGGGCAACGGTGCCAGGCTCAGGAACCCAGTGTCCTGCCCTGCACAGGCCCCAGAAGGTGCCCAGCGATCATCATTTGTTCCTGAGGGAGGGAGGAGGTGACAGGGAAGCTGTGACGGCCTCGCTCCCCTGTCAGAAGCTCGCATGCTGCCACCAGTGTCTGGTGTTTGCATCAGAATATGAGGGGAAATGCATCAGTGAATTGGCTACACATGCTACTAGTGTGTGCTGGACTCTGAGGCCAGAAGTCCTTGGCTTCAAATCCTGGCCTTACCACTGAGGCTCTGGAGCTTAGGGAAAATTATTTAATGTGCTTCAGTTTTCTCATCTATAAAATGGGGATGATAATAATCATACCTATCTCAGAGATTTGTGAGGATTGCATGAGAAAACACATAGAAGGAACAAGCATGGCGTTAGCTGTCAGTGTTATTACTTCTATTATTATTATCAAGAGGGAAGAAATTCTTTTTTTTTTTTAGACGGTCTCACTTTGTCACCCTCCGTAGAGTGCCATTACATCACAGCTCACAGCAGCCTCCAACTCTTGGGCTCAAGTGATTCTCTTGCCTCAGCCTCCCGAGTAGCTGGGACTACAGGTGCCCACCACAATGCCCGGCTACTTTTGGAGGAAGGGTCTTGCTCTTGCTCAGGCTGGTCTTGAACTCATGAGCTCAGGCAGTCCACTCAGCCTCCCAGAGTGCTGGGATTGTAGGTCTGAGCTACCGCGCCTGGCCTGAAATTCAGGTTCTTGTTCTTGCTGTGCCACAAAGTGGCTGCATGACCCTGGGCAATTCATGTTCTCTCTCTGAGCCTTCTTTTCCTACAGATCGTTAGGCAATTTCAACGGTGGTTTTAAATTTTGTTTATTTATTTATTTATTTGTGGGTTTTGGCCGGGGCTGGGTTTGAACCCGCCACCTCCAGCATATGGGACCGGCGCCCTACCCCTTTGAGCCACAGGCACTGCCTTCAACAGTGGTTTTAATAGTGTTATTTATAACGTTCTCTACTTCAGAATTGTGCTGTATGCTTTATATTTTTTTCTTTCTTCTTTTTTTTTTTTTTTTTGAGGCAGAGCCTCAAGCTATTGCCCTGGGTAGTGTGCTGTGGTGACATAGCTCACAGCAACCTCCACTCCTGGGCTTAAGCGATTCTCTTGCCTCAGCCTCCTGAGTAGCTGGGTCTATAGGCGCCTGCCACAACGCCTGCCTATTTTGTGGTTGTAGTTGTCATTGCCCGGGCTGGATTCAAACCCGCCAGCTCCGGTGTGTGTGGCTGGCACCTTCGCAGCTTGAGCTACAGGCGCAGAGCCTTATATTTTTTTCTTATTTAATACTTACCAGAAGTCTGTATGGTAAGGTTTTATTATCTGCATTTTACAGAGAAAGAAATGGAGGCTCAAAGAGAATAAATAACTTGCCGAGTTACCCGTCTACAGGTGGCAAAGACTGAAGTTGGGCCCAGGTGGCCTGAATCCAGGGCCCGGGATCAGCTCCTGCTGTACATTGCCTCTATGTCCAGGGTGAAATCAGGTGACGGGCTCAGGGTGGCCAGGCTGCTGTGCCATCTGCCTGAGTACAGGCAGAGGACTGAGTGGAGAGGTCTGGGCAAATGCAGGGACATGGCAGGGCCTCTGGCCACCCCTGGCCAACTGGAGAAGCCTCCCCTCAGACATGGCCCTATTTTCCTCTCTGCCCGAGGAGCCCAAAAGGAAACCTGCTGTGCCTCGGAGTCAGGTCAGCAGTGAGAATCCCCTCCCACGGGCATCTGCCTTCTAAGCCAGGAGGCTGGTGAGAATGGTGTTCACCCAAAGGAGTAAGTCACTAGTGAACTTGTCATTCCCCTCTCATGAGCACTATGACAGCTCCTCCTGCCTGCAGGATGAAGAGCCAGCTTCCTGGGAGAAGAGCAGAGAGGAAGGAACAAGCTGGTTGAAAGCTACTCCGTGCTCAGGGAGCACGGGCTGAGGACAGAGAGGAGTAAGCTGTGAGAAGTCAGCTTCAGAGGCAGCTGGATTTAAGTTCAGATATTGCTTCTGTACTTACTGGGTGGGTGACTCTGGGCAAGTCCAGGGTTATAGGAGGGTTAGGAGACTGAAAACACAGCAGGTGCTCAGTCGGTCTGAGCTTCCCTCCCTTCCATGTCTTACATGCTGAGGTGGAAAAGACCTAGATTGAAATCTTGGTTTCTCTACTTCAGGGGTCTGCAGAAGACATTGATCCGGCCCTCCAGGTGTTTTTGCCACCGCTGCCTGTCCTGCCACAGTGCGCATGTGTGGATTGTGCGCGGCACTCTCCGACTGCCCTCCTCTCTGTCTCTTTACTCCTCCTCTCAGTCTCAGGACTAACTGATGCACATTTGCATCACTTGTTATGACTAGCAGTGACAAATACGGAACCGAACATTGACCATCTCCTTAGCCAAAAGCAGGCCCATAGTTCCCGTTGAAATACTGGTAAGTTTGTTGATTTAACTTTAGTTGTTCTTCATTTTAAATATTGTATTTGT
>CAUYPK010127413.1:0-104950 GCA_963574355.1 Loris lydekkerianus
CCTGAAACTGCCTCTACCTAGATACAGCCAATGTGGTACCATGCCACTGGCCCAACCCTGTCACTCACCTCTTCCCCCGCCTTCTTTCCCTGCCCCTTCTCCACAATAAAAAAATAAATTAATTAAAAAAAAAAAAAAAAAGATCTAGAGACCAGGGGACTGAGTGTGGAGAGGTGATGTGCATACTGAAGCCAAAGATTTCCCCACGTACCCCCGCACATGGTATGTGCAGATCCTGTCTGCACTTTGCACAGTAGGTGTGCGAACATGCTGAAGGAAAGACTGCCTTGTAAAAGAGAATCCTCTCAGGCCCCAGCAGGCAAGCACTCCAGCAGGAGGCTTTCAGGAGAAGGGACTGTCCTGTCTGTTACTTCCCTGGGACATTCTCACTGAGTTGTCCCTCCTCCAGATTGGTCCCAGGGACTCCCTCACCTTCTAGACTTCAGTCCAAGGGAGGTCCAAACAAAACTCCTTTGTAGGTCAATAGTGACTGCTAGTCGGTTACTAAAAGCAAAGGCAGAAAACAGGTGAGAGGCTTGGTGCCTGTGGCTCAAATGGCTAAGGCGCCAGCCACATACACCTGAGCTAGAGGTTCAAATTCAGCCCGAGCCCACCAAACAACAATGATGGCTGCAAACAAAAAATAGCCGGGTGCTGTGGTGGGTGCCTATAGTCCCAGCTACTTGGGAGGCAGAGGCAGGAGAATTGCTTAAGCCCAGGAGTTGGAGGTTGCTGTGAGCTGTGATGCCACGGCACTCTACCCAGGGTGACAGCTTGAGGCTCTGTGTCAAAAAAAAAAAAAAAAAAAAAAAAAAGACAGGTGAGAAACTATTTTCAGTGATTCTTTCCTAACTCCAAGCTTCATATTCTAACAGCACTAGTCAAAATAAACTTGATGGGGCCTCACTTCACCTGTTTCTAAGAGAGTGGCCTCTGCACCCACCTCTGTGGTATCCTATGATCCTTTCTGGGGCATTTTCTGCCTCTTCCTGCCAGGAAAAGTTCCTGCAAAATCCCAGCTTTTGCAGGTTAGCCATAGGACAGTATCTGAACAGAAAGGGTGAGGAGTCGGGAGTTGACATGGATCCCTTGCCCCCCAGAGCTAGACCCTATGCAGGGGTCTCCCACACTTCGTCATGTAACGTCTCACACCAATTCTAATACATCTTCCCTAATTTTTTTTTTTTTTTAAACTAGTGAAGTGCAGTAGTGAGAAGGGGGAAGGGAGGAAAAGTGGAACATAGAGTTCAACCTGTATCTGACTGAACTATCAGTTGAGATAGCGCACTGCCTTTGGACCAGCTGATTCCCCATTTCACAGATGAGAAAGCTGAATCTCAGCGCATTAAGTCACTTACCCAGGCTTCCCAGAGGCAGTGTGTGGCTACACCAAGTGCAGACCCTGTTGTGTCTGACTGCCTAACTCACCGTTTTCAGTCTGTGAAAAATGCACCTGTGACATGAAGGGAGCACCTCTTCCTATACTGTCCCCACCCCACCCCCACACCTGGAAGTGGGAAAGGGGTTCAGGACAGGGTTTGGGGCCCTCAGTCCTAGTCTTGGCTCTGCTGCTCTGTGACTGATTCAGGCTCTTCTCCTATCTGGACCTTTCTATCTTCACTTATAAAACCTTCAATTCAGGCTTGGCTGAACCCATAGCTCACTGAGGCTGGTGGGTTTGAGCCCAGCCCTGGCCTGCTAAACAACAATGACAACTCCAGCCAAAAAACAGCTGGGCATTATGGAGGGGCGCCTGTAGTCCCAGCTACTTAGGAGGCTGAGGCAAGAGAATCACTTGAGGTTGTTGTGAGCTGTGATGCTACAGCACTCAACCGAGGGCGACATAGTGAGATTCAGTCTCAAAAAAAAAAAAAAGCAAACACAAAAAAACATTCAATTCGATAATGTTGAAGCCCTCAACACACACACTAATATTTTTAGACTCCACACAAGCCCAGGATAACTCCCTGCACTACTCCACCAACCAAGCCTTTCTTTCCTTCTTGCAAAGTCTATCTGGATAAGTAGGATCCAGACAGACAGAGAAAGCCTAGCCCCTAAAAACATGAATGAATGAAAGGAAGCCCTGCTAGCATGGAAAAGAGAAATCTCCCACTCTTAACTGCTGGCCTCATCAGTAATCCAGAGGCCACCATTTCGTCTGATCTCTACAGTGGCTTCATCAATATCTCAGCTCCTCCAGAACTCTTTTCCTTGCAGCCACATCATCCATGCTCTCCAGGAGGGCTCCTGGGCTACGTGTTTCCTGCGTCCCTGTCCTGTGGGTGCTGTCCCTGCTTGCCCTTGTGTTCAGGGTTGGACCCACTTGTGCCAACCTAAACGTGCAGCTTTGGTCCTCATGTCCCCAAGGGTGATGGTGTATCCAGGAGGCATGTACACACCAGGCAACAGAGAGGGGCAGGTTAGCACCTGCGAGCTCTCCACCCTGGGCAGGAACAGAGGGACAGACGAGGGAATTTTGGAAGAAAGCCGGGTGTATCTCCCTGGCCTACTCTTTGTCCTAGTCTGGGTCAGGGTATGCCATACCCTCTGCCTCACCGTGGGTATGGGTGGAGAAGGGTACCGCTGCTCCCATCTTGCCTAGGCTCAGGTGCTGTTTTTCTCTGTGCCTCAGGTGCAGTGGAGGCTTGCCTCTTGCATCAGTTGAGACGTCGTACTGCTGGCTTCTTGCGCAGTGATAAGATGGCAGCCCTGTTCACCAAGGTGGGGAAGACGTGCCCAGTGGCTGGGGAGATTTGCCACAAGGTACAAGAGCTGCAGCAACAAGTAGAGGGCAGGTGAGCCCTCGGCCAGCCCTTCCCACCCTACCCCTCTGCTCTTCCCACTCGGCATTTGCTGCTTTCAAGGCCTGTTTCTTATGGGACCTCTTTTTTGGCCCCTTGCATACACAAAGCTCTGTCCCCTTCTTTCATGCCCCTGCCCCAGTCAGTTCTCTCTGCTCTCATCCTGTGGCATTAAGCTCCATTCCCAGTGCCTGGGACCTTTACACTCCTGAAGCCCTCATCCTCTTTGCAGGAAACCCTCAGGGGGCAGCCAGGAGGCCCTGCGGAGACAGGGCTCCACCAGCGGGAAGGCCCCTGTCCTCAGCCAACAAGCCTTGAAACACATATGGGTACGCACAGCGCTGATCGAGAAAGTTCTGGACAGGGTTGTGCAGTACCTGTCGGAAAACTGCAGGTGACTGGCCCATCCCCCACACAGCCCCTCCCTCAGCCCACCTCCTGACCGGTCCTTCAGCCCCACTCCTTGGCATCTTGGCTGATTGTGACAGGCTTTAGGCAGCCTGCAAATCCCCTTCCAGCACCCCAGAAACATAAACCACACGAGGCACCCCACAAAGCTCTGTCCTTAGGGACTCATTCCTTCTTGGTGACTGATACGAATGTGCTCTTTGTGGGGACATTCTTACCCTGTGAGCTCAACCAAGCTGGAGTGAGTCCAGGAACCTCGGCAGTCACCCTGTCTGTTTCCTCCTGGCAGCAAGTACTACGACAAGGAGGCCTTGTTGGCAGACCCTGTGTTTGGCCCAATCCTGGCCTGTCTTCTAGGTGAGCTTGAGAGAATAGAGGCCTCTCCTGGCCCAAGGGGGCTGAGGGGCACAAGCAGGGGGAGGCCCATCTAAGCTGGCTGTCCTTTTCTACGCAGTGGGACCCTGTGCCTTGGAATACACTAAGCTCAAGACAGCTGATCACTATTGGACTGACCCGTCTGCTGATGAGCTTGTCCAGAGGCACCGTATCCGTGGTGCCCCTAATCGCCAGGACTCCCCTGCAAAGCGTCCAGCCTTGGGGGTAGGTGTCCCTCCCATCCTTTGTTCCTCTAGGCTGTGCCCACAGGCCTGAGGGAGGGGAAACTGGCCTCCATACATAATAGGCTTTGGAGATGCCCCAGGGTAGCAGCCACCCCAGGAGAGCCTTTCCGCCACACTAGCCCTTACAGAAATCCAGGACCCTATGCTGGTCGTGGCTGGAGAGCAGAGAGTGGCCAGAAAAAACTGGGGGCGGGAAGGGGTCAGCTAGAGAAAGTTGGTGTGGAGGCATGAGGGTTCTCAAACCCTGAGGCTCACTTCCCAAGGCTAGAGGCTGAGCCTTGCTTTCTAAACAGATCCGGAAGCGGCACTCAAGTGGCAGCGCGTCGGAAGACAGGCTGGCTGCCTGCGCCCGTGAGTATGTGGAGTCCCTGCACCAGAACTCGAGGACACGGCTGCTCTATGGCAAGAACAACGTGCTGGTGCAGCCGGTAGGGAGCTTCATGCTGCCTCCCCTCCCTCCTACTCCCTCTTCTGAAATTCCCAGAATTGGAAGCTTCTAGTCAAGTCTTTCCTTACCTAAAGATTGGTCAGTTGAGACCCTGTCTCTAAAAAATAGCCAGGCATTGTGGCAGGCGCCTGTAGTCCCAGCTACTCGGGAGGCTGAGGCAAGAGAATTGCTTGAGCCCAAGAGTTGGAGGTTGCCGTGAGCTGTGACGCCACAGCACTCTACCCAGGGCAACAAAGTGAGACTCTGTCTAAAAAAAAAAAAAGATTGACCAAAGAGAAGGGGGGAACACCCTCCCCTCGCTCCACTGCATCATACAACTTATGCTTAGCTTTGAATTGGCAGGAGCCAGGGATGGCATCTGGTCTAGAGACAGGAAAGGCAGCCAGCAGGCAGGGTGAGTGCCCAGCTTGGGCATGGCTGGCCTGGGATGCACCGGACATCCGGAAGGCTGACACAAGAGAGGCAGTAGGACCAAGCCAATCAGGGAGGGGAGATGCCCAGATCTGCTATGTAGCTTCTTCTGCTTGGTCCAGCCCCCAGTCCAGGACCCCATGACTAGCCTAGCTTGGGCTCCCAGGCTCCCAACTGGAGTTGGCTTTCATAGGCTGTCTCTGAGAGCCTATCAGCCCTTCCTTACCTCTGTCTTCTGGTGTGTCTCCTCCCCATAGAAGGAGGACATGGAGGCTGTCCCTGGCTATCTTTCCCTACACCAATCAGCAGAGAACCTAACTCTGAAGTGGACCCCCAACCAGCTTATGAACGGAACTCTGGGGGACTCGGAGCTGGAAAAGAGGTGGGAGCTTTGAGACTCACTTCCAGGAGCCAAGGAGGGGAGTCGGGGCTTGACCCCAGACTAGGGGAGGGAGAGACCCACCTTGTACCAGGGGGCAGACCTCACTTACACAGACACTAAGAATTGCAGGGACAGGCTGACTGGAGTAAGTCCCAATCTCTGTAAGACTCAGCCAAGCCTGGGTATGAAGAGGGTTACCTGAGCCAACCTCTAGGAAGGTGAGAGTGACCAGGCTCTATGCCATAAGGGCACCATGGGACTCCAGGGACGTGGCTGGCTGAGCTCACTTCTTGGCTGTGGTCATCCTATCTTCCAGGGGAGGAGGGGGAGTTCAGACAGTAGTAGGGCCAGGAGACAAGGAAGACAAGATGGAGGTCTTGGGCCACAGTGACACCGATCTGTTTCCTTTCCAGTGTTTATTGGGATTATGCCCTGGTGGTGCCCTTCAGTCAGATTGTCTGCATCCACTGCCACCAGCAAAGTAAGCTCCCGTGGTCAGGGAGATGGGGGAGCACAGCATCACTGAGGAGGGGTGGCCAGTGGCACAGGGGTGGGAAGAGAGGCTGCCTTCTCCCAGCTATGCCTGGAGCCTATAGGACTTCTTATCCTCCTACTGTCCCTGCTAATGAGGCTCCTGGCCATGATCTAGCTCAGCTGTTGTCCTACCCAGCCTGGGGAGCCTGGCCAATAGGCCATGATGATGGGCGGGGCAGTCTTGAGGTGGACCCAGCCTCACTTGCCCACTTTCTTCCCCCAGAGAGCGGTAGCACGCTTGTGCTGGTGAGCCAGGATGGCATCCAGAGGCCACCACTGCACTTCCCACCAGGAGGACACCTGTTGTCCTTTCTGTCCTGTCTGGAGAATGGGCTGCTGCCTCGAGGACAGCTAGAGCCCCCGCTGTGGACCCAGCAGGGGAAGGTACCTCAGGATATAGGAGGCTCTGGGTGAAGGGCTATGTGGGTGGGTTCTCCACCCACCTCCCTCCCTTCCCTACATGGAGTTCTTAGGAGCAGTCTTGTGTGGGACCCTGGATGGGACTCTTCCCTGGGTAGTCTGACCACCCACCCTTCCCTCTGCAGGGAAAGGTGTTCCCCAAACTACGGAAACGAAGCAGCATACGCTCCGTGGATATGGAGGAGACCAGCTTGGGGCGCACCGCAGACTATGTGTTCCGGATCATCTACCCTGGGCACAGGCATGAGCACAGTGAGTGTCCCAGACTTCAACCTCGAAAGAGGAGAAAAAGATGCCCAGGGAGATGGGGGAGCACAGCATCACTGAGGAGGGGTGGCCAGTGGGGTCCACCGACCAGCCACATTAAGACAAGAGGCTCATTGCTTAGCCTCCTAGCTGGGCCTTTTACCTGAAATTCAGGTCTTCTTCCCCACCTCTTCACCTTTACTTGCAATTCAGGCTCTCTTCCCCACCTCTTCACCTAAGACCGTACTGGATAGACCCAGGCATCACTATATAGGATTCTCTTGGTCATCCTGTTAAGCTCTGCCTCTGGGAAAAGAATGTGGGGAGACTAGAAGGAAGAGGTGGAGAACTCTCCCTTTCTCTTAGGGCTGCCCCTGACCTCCACAGGGAGGACAGGGTGTGGGGTTGGAGCTTCTTTTTGATGGGTGCAAATTGTTTCCTGACTCCCCTAGAGCCAGAGTCCTGCTCAGACCAGCTACTGATGAGAAGAGCTTTAGCTGAAATGTGAGGCTGCATCTGAAAAGGGCGAGACTTGGAGCTGCCTGGGGGACTTGGGGGGCTAGAGGGTCTTATGGTGGCTTGGCCCTCATGGGTCTGGGTCCTGCCCTACCATGGACATGTACCCTTGGGCCCAAGGGCTCCTTTCTGGTCCAAGTGCTGCTGCTTCTTGCTACCTATAGGTTCTCTGGGCCGGGCTTGTTTATCTTGAAGATAAAGTCAAGGAATTTGCCAGCCCAGAGCATTTATTGCCAAGCAGACCACTTGCTCCCTATATTTCCTAACTTGCGCCAAAAAGTTGTCAACAAGTTGTCTCTGTGTTAGCGGACGGATCACCCAGGTGGCAATACATACAGCTCAGAGAGTCCCAATGGGCTTAGGGGCACAAGACATGGGGATTCCCCCTCCTGTCCCACATGCACCTGATAGGGAGACACATCTTTTGCCAGAATGTGTTTGTAAACTTGGTGTTTAATCTCAGCATGTTCCTCAGTTTAGCTTATTCACTCTGCTTCCTCTCTTCAGTCCTTGGCATTTTCCAGTTCTGGTCACTTCACTTCAAGAACCATTTCCCCAGAGGGTGGTGAGCCAGGGCACCAAGGAGCTAAAACTCAGCTGAGGCTCCTTGAGGGCAGCTCTGGGAAAACCCATGGAGGGAAATAGTTGAATTTATAGTCTGAAAAGAGGGATTTGGAGTGATGTTCAGACCTGGTCCAGCCTGACCATGGCAGGCGCTGAAGAATGATCAGGCTCCATCTGCTGACAGTCTTGCCAGCCTCGACCAGGGCTGCTGAGCTCTCAAGCTGCCAGCCTGTCCCAGACAGTCCCTATCCTCCACATCCTATACCCCCCACCCCCCCAAGTTCTCTCTCTTCTGTTCTTTCTAGAGAGGGCCTCCTCCAACGACTGGAACTCTGGAGCTGTCCCTAGCCCCTCACCTTCCATACTCTCCCAAGTAAATCATCAAAAGAGCTTTTTGGGCCTGACGCAGTAGCTCATGCCTGTAATCCTAGTACTTTGGGAAGCTGAGGCAGGTAGATCACCTGAGGTCAGGAGTTGGGAGACCAGCCTGAGCAAGAATGAGACCCCATCTTTACTAAAAATAGAAAAACTAGCCGGGCGTTGTGGTGGGCGCCTGTAGTCCCAGCTACTTGGGAGGCTGAGAGGCAAGAGGATCTCTTGAGCCCAAGAGTTTGAGGTTTCTGTGAGCTAGGACGCTATGGCAGAGTGAAATTCTGTCTTAAATTAAAAAAAAAAAAAAAAAGCTTTCTGGTTCCCTCCATTCCCCTCTTCTGTGCCCTGCAGGTTCAAGGTGATCCTAGCCTCCATTCTACTCACCTTGAGGGAGTCCCTCCTGCCCAGGGATGAGGGTCCTCATGCCTCTGCCTCTCGCTATTTTCTTTGAGCAGTCACTATTAACTACCACCACCTAGCGGCCAGCCGCGCGGCCTCGGTGGACGATGATGAGGAAGAGGAGGATAAACTACACGCGATGCTCTCAATGATCTGCTCGCGGAACCTCACAGCTCCCAATCCGATGAAAGGTTTTTATCCCTCCCTTTCTCCCTGACCTGCCTCATCCTCCACCCCACCCCCCTGGGCCCACCTGCCACCCACTGCAGGGGCTGGAACAGCAGTGTTGGCATTACAGGACTTGCACCCAGGGTAGGGTGGTTCCCTTCCGTCAGGAGGCTGATGAGGGAGGGCAGAAGAAGATCAGACAGGCATTGGCACGAAGAGGGGATGGTGCAGAGCACATGGTTCTGGGCTGTAGGGAGGGGGCTTCAGGCTTGAGAGGGGAGAAGATCCGCTGACAGGAAGGTGTGATCATCTGATTGCCTCTTGGAGACCCTGAATGGCTCTCTGAGCCCATTCCTACTCCCGGGGTCATACTGTCAAATGCTAGACAGTGATATCTTTCTTTTTCACCTGCTTACTGGGAAGACCAGCCTCTGGGCCTTGTGCTTCTGACTCCTGACTTTAATGGAAACAGGACAGAAATATGAGGCCATTCCGGGGGCACAGGTAGGGGCTGGACAAGTCATGCAGATAGTGAGTCCTGTGGGTCAGATGAGGGGTTGGGGGCCACTACTGAAAAAGACTCTAGGGGCTCAGTTTTCCCAGTAGGCCTGAGGGCTTCAGCAAGCATGGCCTGGCACTTATCATGAAATCTAGAGATATCTGCAGTGTGGTGTTCAGGAAGGGGCACAGGCTCAGGGACTAGAGACATGAATTCCTGCCCCAGCTATGCTCCTGATGCATTGTTCGGTTTTAAGCAGGTGTCTCACCATCCTGAAGTTCAGTCATCTTATCTGTGCCAGGGGTCTAAGACAGGTGTGTTTCCAGCATCCCAGATTGTAGAGGTGCCCTTCCTTGGAAATGACACAGCACAACCCCTCAGTGTCCCTCTGCCCACCACTATCTCCTTAGCATAGAGCTGGTTGGTAAAGAAGGAGAGTTTGGAGAGTTAGCAGCCAGCATGCCTATGAGGGCTGGCAGGGGTGCTCAAGAAAGTGTGGGTTAGGAAGAGATCAGGGAGCCTCCTCTCTCCCATTCCTGTGCCCCAAGATCAGTCACTGCTTCTCTTTTCCTACCTCTGCAGAGAGTATCTTAAGACTATGTCACATTCCTCTTATTCCTCCACAAAGTTTTGCCAAGGGGCCCAGTTCCTTAGCCCAGCCACTATGTCAGTAATAATGAATCTCTCCATGTTTGGGCAGCCAGGGCCATGGCTTAGCACACATCCAGCACATCCTGCCGCCATCCCTTCACACACTGCCACATTTCTGCCTTAAGACCTGCGCTCCCTCCTAGCCCCTCCAATGTGAGCTGTAGGCCAGGCCCAGGTGGGAACATTCTATTTCTGGTGTTTATTACCTACACACACCTGCCACCTGGTTCCTTGCAAACCTGGACTTAGGGCAGATGCTTATTTATAGGTTAACTGACTTTGAACTGTGTGGGAAGGTTGAGCTCTGGGAAAGGTCAAGGAGCCCCTTCTTACCATACCCTATGAGCTGGTCATCAAACTGGAGGCTGGAAGGTCCCAGCAGAGCCCTTGTCTGGCAGACTTGGTGATAAAAAGCCTGTCCCTGATGATCTTAGGGCTGAAGCTTGTAAGATCAGAGAAACTTCCAGGCCCACTTGCCAGGGTCCAGAGGCCTTGGGGTTTGTTTAGGAGCCCCCTTGGGGAACTCATGGGCTAGAGCAACTCAGTGTGCCCCTTCTGGGCCCCCAATACTTTGGAAAGGGAAGGAAGCATAACAGCAGAATCTATAGGTGGTTGTGGAGAGGGGTGGAGGCTGGACTATGTCAAGTCCATAATGACAACACTGTTCAGTCCGTTCTGCGTAGCTTTTCAGGCCTGCAACATGCTTGACTTGTGCATGTGAATCAAGTGGCGGGGTGTCCAGATTTCCCGTCCCTCCCTCTCTTTTCCCCTTCCCTCTCCTGCTGCCTCCTCCTCAGAGCAGAGATGCTATTCACTCTAATTCTGCTCCAGGCCAGGCACCTTTCACTCGGAGTCTTAGGGGCTGTAGGGTTCACCGCCCTGATTGTTTTGCTTTACCCTTTCCTCACACTCAGAGGAGAGAATCAGAGTCAAAGCTGACCCAGCAGAACCCCCGCCCAGCCTGCTGCCCCTCACCCAGTCACTCCAGAGCTCCAGCTGGTCTGCACTGGGTTAATTCAGAGACGCAGTGTTCAATACTGGCTGGTTCAGCTCCTTCCTGGAGAATTAAGGTGAAGAGCATTGACCCAGGAGACTTGCCTTGGTCAGGCCCTGCTTTTTGGGCATGAGCTTGTTTCCCTTTGTACCTGCCCTCTGCCCTCTGCACTTGCCGCCTTCCCTGCCTGCCCACCTGCTGCCTGCTGCCTGCCTAGCTGGGCCTCCCACCAGGACTGGCCTCTCTCCCGCCTGCAGCAGGGGCATGTGCTGGGCTCCTGCCCTACCCTATCTGCACTGGTCCTTTCCCTCTCCTTCCCAGAATCTCAGGCATGGCTTGCAACCCCCTCACTCCCAGAGCCGCAGCCCCTCCTCGCCAAGTATATTCCCTTAATTTGCCTCCTGGTGGAGCTGAAGGGCCAGATACCTGCCAAAATGTCAGCCACAGGCCTGGGAAGTAAGCCCCAGACTCAGCTGGGCAGCTCCTGAGGGGACTGGAGGGGCTCAGCTCAGCTCTCTCCAGCAAGGCACACCCAGAACTGGAGTCTGGCTCCCACAAAAACCAGTCCTAGGCCTGCTCCACGCCATGCAAGGCCCAGGCTGAGCCCGTGCCCTCTAGACTGAAGGAGAAGCAGCACTGGCAGGAGTCTGCTCAGCACACACAGCTCTCTCTCTCCTTGTTCTTCATTGTTCTCTGCTCTGTTCCTCCCTCCTGGTGTCACCTCCTAGCCCTTTCACTTCCTGCCTTCACTTTGCTTTATCTGTGGCTCACTGGACCCGCCAAAGTCCCCCATGAGCAGTGCCCTGCCCGACTTGGGCCCTGGAAGCTCTGGAGGATCTTCAGTTCTGATTCAGACCAGCCGGGCTGGCTGAGAAGGCTCTGTCTGCTGGTGGTATAGACGTGTCCAAGGAGCTATCTTCTGAGGCTACACTGGGGCACATTCTTCTATGACTAGCATGTTGGATGATGGGCCTGTGTGCCCAGCCTCCATCCCCATCCCCATGGTAGCCTAGCAGCCTGGGCATTTTGCCCTTCTTTCCAGTTCATTGGTATGTTTTTAGGAGGCCACCATGCTGACAGCAGTCAGGCTAGACAAGGATGGAGGAGCCCCCCTAGCCTGCTGTGGGATCTGGTAGCTGGGGCAGCTGGCCCAGGCAAGGAGCACAGTTCCTCCTTAACAACTGGCTACCAGATCTGGTCTCTCTCAGAAGAGCGAGGCCTGTAGGACAGGTGGCTTGGGTATCCCTGGGGGGCTTTGATCAGCAGGGACTCCCTTAGAGAGCAGGGCTCAGAATTTGAAACATTCTAAGCACCTTTCTGAGCATCTCAGAGTTTGCCCAAGAGGGCCACGTTGAATCCTTGAAGGCCAAGCTAACTGGCAACTTTTTAGGGAACTCAGGCCTTTATTCCTTCTCTTTCTTTCCCCTCTAGAAAAGCAAGCATTTTCTGGCAGCAAGATGGAGATAGATACCCACAGTCATTCATTGATAAAAGTACTCAAGTATTTTATCACATGTAGAAAGACACCATGCCAACCCTCTCCAGGCTTGGTGGAGGCTGGGAAGTGTCAGGCTCCACCACACCAAGTGTCTCTCCCCACCATTTCTGTCTCTGGGCTCTGGACCAGGCAGGCACCACTCCTGAGATTTTCCACCAAAGGGTGACTTCATGCTGCAGCTCTGGGCACAGAGGTGGGCATGCTGCAGGGTGCCTGGGAGAAGAGGTCTCTGAATCCCTGACCACGGCTCCCTTCCTGCCCTCAGATGCTGGTGACATGATCGAGATGCAGGGCTTTGGACCCAGCCTGCCAGCCTGGCACCTGGAGCCCCTGTGTGGTCAGGGTTTCTCCTGCCCCTCCTGTTCCTCCAGCAGCTCCCCATATGTGACCCCCAGCCATTGCAGCTGTGTTCCCGACCGGTGAGTGAGGGGGGCCCAGAATATCAGCTTCCCTAATGTGTCCATCTATGTGCATGTCCGCCTGTCCTTAGAAGCTATGTAACTTGTATGGCAGGGTGGCCCCTGGAGTTGGACAGACATGGTTCAAACTTCACTTCTGCTACCCATGTGACTTTGGCAAGTAACTGAGTCACTGTGAGCCTCTGTTTTTGAGCCTCAGTTTCCTCATCTGTAAAATGGGAATAATACCACCTGCTTACTAAGGCGCTTGTGAGGACTGAGATATAACTGTGTGAACATCCAGAGTTGTGCCTGGCACATAATAGGTGCTCAGTTCTTGGGAGTGTCCCTTCCTGATGTGACATAGGTCTGTTAGGCTGTACATCTGAGGATACTCAGATATCTGGGCATCTGCCGTGCGTCAAAAGTAGCACAAGTGGGCTTCATGTGAGCTGTTCTCTCTTGCCTGTTTCTCCTAGTGACTGTCAGGTCTCAGGTGGCTCTATCTAGTTTCACATGAAGAAAACAAGATTTATTAAAGTCAAGTTAGTTGCCAGGCCAGGCTTGGTGGCTCACACCGATAATCCTAGCACTATGGGAGGCTGAGGCGGGTGGGTTGCTTGAGGTCACGAGTTCGAGACCAGCCTGAGCAAGAGTGAGACCCCTTCTCTACTAAAAATAGAAAATCTGAGGTAAGAGGATCGTTTGAGCCCAAGAGTTAGAGGTTGCTGTGAGCTATTATGCCACAGCACTCTATCCAGGGTAACAGCTTGAGGCTCTGTCTCAAAAACAAACAAATTAATTAATTAATTAAAATAAAATAAAATAAGTTAGTTGCCAAAGGTCTCTGGGTTGTTAGGAGCTAGGCAGGGCCACAGGCACCTCTGTCCAGGGTGACTGGCAGGGATGGGGAGCCTGCTGACATCCTACTGGGCCATGGATCCTACTCCATGTATCATCCCAAGTGCCCGACCTGTCTCCTCAGCACACACGTCCTTCCTTCTTTTCCTTCTCTCGCCACAGGGGCCATGGGTCCCTTCTCTCTGAGCTGGGCTGTTTCCACAGGTTGCCCCTCAGGCTACTGTGTGAGAGCATGAAAAGGCAGATTGTGTCCCGCGCCTTCTACGGCTGTGAGTATGGAGTGAGGTGGGGCTGTGAGTGGCTGGGGGCAGGGGAGGCGCTTGCTCACAGCCTCCTGGCTGCCCACTGCAGGGCTGGCATACTGCCGCCATCTGTCCACGGTGCGGACCCACCTGTCAGCGTTGGTGCATCACAACATTATCCCACCCGACCGGCCCTCCGGGGCCTCAGGAGGCCTCACCAAGGATGTGTGGAGCAAGTATCAGAAGGACAAAAAGGTATAAACTCTGGGGTTCCAGGACCAGAGACTGGGTCAAGGGGTAGGGTAGGCAGCAGTGGGTGCAAAGCAACTTGCTTGTAGACCCAACTGGGCATTCTGGATAAAATGTGAGGTGGATGGGGTTGACGGGCCAAACTGATGGCCATGGATGACCTGACTATGGATGACCTGATGGTTATGGTAAAATCCCATACAAACTGGGTAGAATCCCATACAGTGGGTTTACATGGGAAGGGGACTGGACAGGGGCTGTGTCTGTCTCCACATTGCCTTGTGACCCTAGGCAGAGCTTTGCCTCTCTCTGGGCGGTGTTTCTTATCCTATAAGGAAGGAGGGTGGAACTAGATCTCATTTGGGGCACGGGAGGACATGGCTGTCCCAAAGCAGGGTTTGCCTGGGCTTCAGCAGAGTGACTAAAGCCCCTCCTGGGCCCCAGTTCTCCATGGAAAGGGGCTCAGCTGGGCCACACTGACTGTGGGACTACACAGTCTTTACTCGTGGGTCCCTCAGAACTACAAGGAGCTGGAGCTGCTGCGGCAAGTTTACTATGGAGGTGTGGAGCATGAGATCCGCAAGGACGTCTGGCCCTTTCTGCTTGGCCACTACAAGTTTGGCATGAGCAAGAAGGAGATGGAGCAGGTTAGGGGAGCCTATTCCTGTGGGGCTGGGGAGATGGGAGGCTGGGCCCAGACCCCAGGGAGGGGGCCTTGTAAGCCTCAGCTCCTTCACGGCTGGAAAGAAACATGGCAGAGGAAGATGTTAGCAGGGAGGCTCCACTGTCCCACCCTGGGACCCTACTCTAGTCTCTGGCTGTCCCAGCCTCTAAGACTCAGGGCCAGAGGCCCAGTGCCTGCCCAGCCCTGCAGAGGAGGGCCTGGTACAGCCCTCCCCCCATGATCATGGTGTGGTCTGAGGACAGGTGGATGCAGTGGTGGCAGCAAGGTACCAGCAGGTGTTGGCGGAGTGGAAGGCCTGCGAGGTGGTGGTGAGGCAACGCGAGCGGGAGGCTCACCCAGCCACACTCACCAAGTTCTCCTCGGGCAGCAGCATCGACAGCCACGTGCAGCGCCTCATCCATCGAGATTCCACCATCAGCAATGATGTGAGCCAGACGGGGCCTTGAGGGTGGGGGGCCTGCGGAGAGCCACTCGCATTTATGCACGGTAGTTGGGGACACTAGTCTGGCTTCTGATACTAGCTATGGAGCCCTAGGCTTAATGAGTCTGTCTCATTTTCTTCAACTGAAAAATAGCTGTCCCTCTGCTGCCAACTTTTGTGGGTATTGTAGGAATAAAATGAGTTAGTGCATTGTGTTCTGTTTGAACTGACTAGTGAGGAAAAATGGATTCACCGGGATTTAGGGGAAACCCTCTGTCCTTGTAGAGAGACCTCAGAACTAGCAATAGGCAGCCCTGGGTCCCACTCCTAGATCCACTACTGATAAGATGAGTATCTATGGGCAGAAACGTCCATCTCTGGGTCTTGGCTTCCCCTCTCCACTCATATCCTCTGATTATAAAAGATTCCTGGAGAGCTGTTGGCCAGAGAACAAGGGAGCAGTTAGAATGGTACCCTTGATGTCTACTGATGAAAGCCTCCCTCCCGTCATACTGTCTGTTGCCTTATAGAATGAACTATGCAAAGCTAACAGAGCACGGGAGGGTGGTTCTTCCCGGCATCACCCCTGCCTTTAGAACAGCAAGTTCTAAACTATGCCTACCTGACCCAACCAACACCGATGAGTTTCATTTTTAAGGATTTTTTTTATTAATTTGTTTTTCCTTTAACAGTGCCTTTTTAGATAATGTGCATTCTTTTTACTTTACCAAATCCTCAATAATATTAACAGAAAATCTAAGTTGAAACAAGACTTTCTTTCTTTCTTTTTTTGAGACAGAGTCTTACTATGTTGCCCTCGGTAGAGTGCTGTGATGTCACAGCTCACAGCAGCCTCAGACTCTTGGGCTCAAGAGATCCTCTTGCCTTAGCCTCCTGAGTAGCTGGGACTACAGGGTCTGCCATGCCTGGCTGGTTTTAGTATTTCTATTTTTAGTAGAGATGGGGTCTCACTCTTCCTCAGGCTGGTGTTAAACTCCTAAACTCAGACAGTCCACCTGCCTCAGCCTTCCAGAGTACTAGGATTATAGGCGTGAGCCACTGCACCCTGCTGAAGCATGAGTTAAACACAACTAACAAGAAACTCTGTCCTCTCCCATGTGCTTTGTTCTTAAACCCTTCCCTATTCATGAATGTGTTCTCCTTCTCCCTGCCTTTGGGTTTTGTAAAAGTCTATGCTGGTATCCAACTGCTCAGCTCACAGATGGCAGCCTCCTTCCCTTCCTTGCTGGCTGTGCTCTGACGCTCCTGATTCCCTCACAGCAAAGTTGTGGCCTTACCCCATCCTTCATGCTTCTAGCCCAAAGTGAAAACTACTCTTAGCATCCCTTTCCCAACTTACTCTAAATAGAAAAAGAATGACCAAAAACAGTCTGTGGGGCAGCGCCTGTGGCTTAGTGGGTAGGGCGCCAGCCCCATATACCAAGGGTGGCGGGTTCCAACCCAGCCCCAGCTAAACTGCAACAAAATAAAATAGCCGGGCGTTGTGGTGGGCGCCTATAGTCCCAGCTACTCGGGAGGCTGAGGCAAGAGAATCGTCTAAGCCCAAGAGCTGGAGGTTGCTGTGAGCTGTGTCTTCCGAGGGCAATAAAGTGAGACTCACTCTCTGTAAGAAAAAAAAAAAACAACAGTCTGTGTATGTCTCTTATTTTACCTGTGATTGGTCCATCCAATCAGTAGAATGTGTAGTTTCCTTTTACCTCTTAATTCTCCTCACCTTGCCTGAGGGCTAATGTAAATGACTGGGTTTTAGTAGAAACTTCCTGTCTTGGCCTGCTGAATGTTGAGTACTGAAATAAAGAAAATCTGGGGTGGCGCCTGTGGCTCAAAGGAGTAGGGCGCCAGCCCCATATACTGGAGGTGGTGGGTTCAAACCCAGCCCTGGCCAAAAAAATAAAAAAGAAATAAGGAAAATCTTGTTTTTCCTAAGACCTCTAGTGGGCCTTTCAACCAGGGTGCTTCAGCAGCTACACCTAAACACCGAGGACACGCTCCTGGTCTGGTGGTGACTTGAGGCATCTGTAGAATGAGGCTTAGCTGACACTAGCCACTTACTGTCCAGGCCTCTGATTTCCCTTCTTTTCAGCAGCCACTGGAAGCCCTGGAGTGCTTCCTACAAGCACAGACCGGACAGGGCTCAAGACATAAATCCCAGAGACCTTGTTTCTCTCTGCCCCGGGGTGGGGTGGGTGGGTCAGAAGCTGGCTTGGTGCCCAGTGGTGGCAGTGTTGGAGGCTGTGGTGGGAGTAGGGGAGTGAAGAGGACTCTCAATTCCTGCCCCATTCTGACTGTAGGAGGAGGCAGGACTGCAGGAAGGGACTGGAGTGCAGGTGGGAGCTGCTGTCTCTTCACCCCTACCAGGTATTTATCTCTGTGGATGAGCTGGAGCCCCCAGGGCCCCAGGGACCTGAAGATTCCACACCAAAGCCTGACCAGGAACTGGGAGCCGGGACCCCAGGCACAGCTGTGGTGGAGCAGCAGCAGTCAGTGGAGTTTGACTCTCCGGACTCAGGACTGCCATCCTCTCGCAATTACTCTGTGGCCTCGGGCATCCAGTCGAGCCTAGATGAGGGGCAGAGCGTGGGCTTCGAAGAGGAGGACGGCGGTAGGGAAGAAGGGTCCAATGAGCCAGTCCTTGCAGCCCACACTTTCTCCGAGCCCCAAGATCCCAACCAGGAGAAGGCTTCTCAGGCCAGAGAGCTGGAGGCAGGAGAGGAGCTTGTGGCTGTGTGTGCTGCTGCCTACACTGTATGTGGGCATCCCTCAGGCATTGTTCCCAGCTGGCCCCAGAGGCCTCCCTGACATCCCAAAGCTTGGGGACGGGCTGGCAGGGTGGAAGGTGGGGGTGCTCTAGCTGTCCTGGAAGGGAGCACTAGCCCATCTCTGAGCAGCCCAAGAAGACTGTGTTCTCTGAATTCCTTGGATCCCCTGTGTTGCTGCAGTTTGTTGTTTAGGCACCTCCTGCCCCCATCTGAGGGGGCTGGTCAGTCTCACCCCTGACGGCACTCCACTCTTCCAGATAGAATTACTGGACACTATGGCCTTAAATCTGCACCGCATAGACAAGGATGTGCAGAGATGTGACCGCAACTACTGGTACTTCACGTCCCCCAACCTCGAGAGACTCCGAGACATCATGTGCAGGTGCCTTGTGGGGCAGGGGTTGGGTGGGAGGTAGGGACTGTCTCACACCCTGCTGCCGGCTGCTCTGTGAAAGGTTTGGTCTGGAAGGTGCCCTGCTCCTCTATCCTGTACCTGAATCACACTTGGCTCCCCTGTCTGGAATACTTTTTTCCTCAAAATCCCTCACCCCACCTCTCTTCATTCTTAGAGGTCTTTGGGAATCTCAGCTTTAGCCACACTTCCTTTTTTTTTTTTTTTTTTAAGGCTTTTTATTTTTATTTATTTGTGGGTTTGAACCCACCACCTCCGGCATATGGGACCGGTGCCCTACCCCTTTGAGCCACAGGTGCCACCCTAGCCACACTTACTTTAAGTCTTACCTGACTTCCCTAACCTGTCCCACATCCAAGCTGTACTAGACGCTCCTCTCTTTTGAGTGCCTTGGGGACAGTAGTTCCCTACTGGCTCTCAGGGTGGGACGCACAGTAAGTGCCTCAAGGTCATGGGAAAGCTGACTTCTGGATGACAGGCTGCTCTAAGGGCTGCCTCCCTGGGGATTCCTGGGGGGAGGGAAGGACGGAGCATAGCCACAGTGACTTTGTCCCTGGCATTTCAGCTACGTGTGGGAGCACCTGGACGTGGGCTATGTGCAGGGCATGTGTGACCTGCTGGCACCTCTCCTGGTCATCCTCGACAACGGTGAGGGAATGAGGGGGGGTTTCCTAAAATGATGTTGGGATCGGGCTAACGTAAGCTAGAGAAAGGAAAAGAAGATGGCTAGGTCTGGGAGGCCGAGGCAGGTGGACTGCTTGAGCTCAGGAGTTTGAAACCAGCCTGAGCAAAAGTGAGACCCCATCTCTACTAAAAATAGAAAAACTAGCTAGGTGTCATGGTGAGCACCTGTAGTTGTCCCAGCTACTTGGGAGGCTGAGGCAGGAGGATTGCTTAAGCCCAAGAGTTTGAGGTTGCTGTGAGCTATAACCGCGGCACTCAAGTCCCAAGTGACGCAGGGAGATAATGTCTTGGAAAAAAAAAAAAAAAAAGGCAGCTAGGTTTGGAAGGTGGAAACGTGAGCCAGTCTGGCCTCCAGAGTCTCTTGCCCTGCTGGCTTCACTTCTGTCTCCCTTCAGATCAGCTGGCCTACAGCTGCTTCAGCCACCTCATGAAGAGGATGAGCCAGAACTTCCCCAATGGGGGTGCCATGGATACCCACTTTGCCAATATGCGGTCTCTCATCCAGGTATGTTGCCACAGGTACATGACCAGACAGAACTGGGCTTGTCCTCCCTTGCCGGGGAACATTCCAAAAATGTCCTTTACATATAAGCTTAATTTCTTTCATTTAAAAAAACATTGTTTTCAGTGTCACAAATGAGTATGCGTGTGTGAATGCTTGTTCCCATGAGAGTTCTGGAGAGTAGTAGGGATTGATGAAAATGGTGTAACTCAGCTGGGTGTGGTGACTCACCTGTAATCCCAGCACTCTGGGAGGCCCAGGCGGGTGTTTTGCCAGAGCTCAGGAGTTCGAGACCAGCCTGAGCAAGAGTGAGACCTCATTTCTAAAAAAATAGCAGGCATTGTGGCAGGCGCTTGTAGTCCTAGCTACTTGGGAGGCTGAGATAAGACAATCACTTGAGCCCAAGAGTTTGAGGTTGCTGTGAGCTATGACACCATGGTACTCTACTGAGGGCGACAAAGTGAGACGGTCTCAAAAGAAAAAAAAAAAAGAAAAGAAAATGGTATAACTCTAAAAAGAATATAGATGCAACCCCCACCTTAAGAGATCTGAAGGGTAGGTAGGGAGGGCGGCTACGGGGGGGGGGACAGGCAGGTCTGGGAACCTGACCCTCCCCTGGGCATGGAGGACGGTGGGGTGGGTGGCAAAGAGGCAGCGTCAGTTCAGGGTTCAGTCTCTCTCCCTTTCCTCGCCTATGTAAGATCCTGGACTCAGAGCTGTTTGAGCTGATGCATCAGAATGGAGACTACACCCACTTCTACTTCTGCTACCGCTGGTTCCTGTTGGATTTTAAGAGAGGTCAGAAGTGGGTTGGATCATGGGGCTAGGGTCAGGGATAGTGGGAGATTACTCTTCCCCAAAGCCAGTGGTTCTTAGTTATAAATGTACTTGGGAACCATCTGGGGGAACTTTAAAAAAAAAAAACTACCAGTGCCCTGGGTGTCACCAAGCTCCAGACTTACTAACCATGGCTGCCTGGGGGTATGTGTTCTTAAAGGCTCCCTAGGTGATTCCCAAGTGCAGACAGGCTTTACAGTCACTACTCTAAAGTCAGGGTTTTCAGAACTTTTTTCAAGCCAAAGCATCCATGAGGGCCAAGATGTAAGGCCTGTAAAATAGAGTTGAGTCCAGCACAGGGGCTTGCACCTATAGTCCCAGCTACTCAGAGGCTGAGGTGGGAGATCAGGACAGTCAGGGCTATGACTCGAACCCAGGAGTTTGAGATCAGCCTGGCTAATATAGCAAGACCCCATCTCAAAAAAAAAAAAATTAAGCTAGGTGGTATGTGCCTGTAGTTCTACCATCCTGGGAGGCTGAAGTGGGAGGATTACTTGAGTCCAGGAATTCGAGGCTGCATTGAGCTATATTCATGTCACTGCACTCCAGCCTGGGTGACAGAGCGAGACCCTATCTCTCTCTCTCTCTTTTTTTTTTTTTTTGAGAGAAGAGTCTCACTACATTGCCTTTATGCCATGGTGTCACTGCTTACAGCAACCTCAAACTCTTGAGATTAAGCCATTCTTTTGCCTCAGCCTCCCAAATGGCTGGGACTATAGGTGCCCGCCACGATGCCTGGCTGTTTTTGTGTTGCAGTTGTCATTGTTGTTTTAGCAGGCCCTGGCTGGGCTCAAACCCGCCACCCTTAGTGTATGTGTCTGGTGCCCTAACCACTGAGCTATGGGCGCCTAGCTAGAGACCCTGTCTCTCTCTCTCTCTCTTTTTTTTAGAGACACAGTCTCATTTGTTGCCCTCAGTAAAGTGCTGTGGCATCACAGCTCATAGCAACCTCCAGTTCTTGGGCTTAGGCGATTCTCTTGCCTCAACCTCCTGGGTAGCTGGGACTGCAGGCACCTCCCAGAACATCTGGCTATTCTTTTGTTGCAGTTTGGCTGGGGCTTGGTTCAAACCCGCCACCCTTGGTATATGGGGCTGGTGCCCTACTTGCTGACCCACAGGTACCACCCCAACCCTGCTCTTTAAAAAAAAAAAACAACAACAGTGAGTTGTTCTGGTGAAGCACAGATACACAGTCTGCAGGAACCCAGAGTTCAGAAATTACCTAAGAGAAGAATAGGGTCTTAGGTACAAAACCCCCATTCTTTTTTAAGTGATGATTTTTTTTTTTTTTTTTTTTAAGAGACAGAGTCTCAATTTATTGCCCTCAGTAGAACGCTGTGGCATCACGGCTCACAGCAACCTCCAACTCCTGGGTTTAGGTGATTATCTTGCCTCAGCCTCCCGAGTAGCTGGGACTACAGGCACCCGCCACAACGCCTGGCTGTTTTTTTTGTTGCAGTTTGGCTGGGGCGGGGGCTGGGTTCGAACCTGCCACCCTTGGTATATGGGACCACTTACCCACTGGGGCCACTTACCCACTGAGCCACAGGCGCTGCCCCAAAACCCCCATTCATGAACTAGGCTATGTATAACGGAGAACCCTCTAACCTTGGCCAGATGGTGCCCTGACTCCCCACCTGGCTCCACCTGGAGGCCAATAACCAACCAGCCAGGCTTAGCCTTAGCCCCAGCCATGTGGCCGGAACCTGGTAAGCACCAGCCCCTTACTGTCCCCAGAGCTGCTGTATGAAGATGTGTTTGCTGTGTGGGAGGTGATCTGGGCGGCCAAGTACATCTCATCAGAGCACTTTGTCCTGTTCATCGCCCTTGCCCTGGTAGAGGCCTACCGAGAGATTATCCGTGACAACAACATGGACTTTACTGACATCATCAAGTTTTTCAATGGTATGAGCTGGTCTAGCCATTCTGGCTGCACCCAGCAGACGCCCCCCCCCTCCCCCCTCAAGCCTCTACCTCCAGCCTGGGCAGAGGTGGGAGGATTGCTTGAAGCCAAGAGTTTGAGACTAGCCTGGGTGATGTAGTGAGACCCTATCTCTTAAAAAACAAGAATCTAGCAGGTAGAAACAGCAGAGTTAGCCAGCCACAGCCTCTAGCCTACTACCTTCTTTCTGGGCCTCCTTACTATTACCGGTGTTTCCCCCAGAACGGGCTGAGCGTCACGATGCCCAGGAGATCCTGCGGATTGCCCGGGACCTTGTCCACAAGGTGCAGATGCTCATAGAGAACAAGTGAAAGCCGCAGCTGTTGTGTAGAGCCTGGGTGCCAGGCCCCTGGGCTGCAGCAGCGAGAGGGCCAGGGGTGTCATAGCCCTGACCGCCCTGACCTCCAGCTGACCCTGCCTGTCCAACTGTGTTCCTAACAAAGTGATTGTGAGCCTGGGATTTGACTCCGAGCATTGCTGGCCCTGGAGGGCAAGTCAGGGGCCAGAATGCCCTCACACCAGGGCAGGGATAGGAGTGTTCGGCCTCAGGGAGCAGCTGCCTTGGGGAATGTCTACTTTGCTCCCCTCCCAAATATCTGGGAATAGCCCCACTGCCACCTGTAGCCTCAGCCCGGACTGTTCTCCATTAGTCAACCTGGGGTCTCAAAGTTAGTAGGGGCTATTACGGCCTGGGCCCTCCCTGGCAAGGGTTGTGTGTGGGGAAGGATTCTGCACTCACTCTTCTGGGAGTCCCTTTGCAGTCCGGTGCATTGCGTGCACCCGCTTGGGTAGCCTGAACAGCTGCCAGTTCAGCCATGTGTGCAAGAGACCTGGGTACCTTCCAGGTCCTCCCCTGAGATTCTGGGGCAGTCAGAAAATGTGTGTCCTGGGTGGGAGCAGCCCACCTCAGCAGCACCGCCACTGCCACTCCCCACTCTGTAAAGTGCACCCACGTGTGTCTATACAGTCTCACTCTTGCCACCCTGCCCTGGCTGTGTGCAGTAGATACTGCCCTGGAAACTGTGTGTAAAGATGCTCTTGCCAGTTGGATGATCTGGAATGCCGTTGGAGCACGTGCTCTTGAGAGGAATCCCAGAGCAGTTCTGTAGGGAAGCACTTCTGTCACAGTTCCTCTCAGTGACAGGCCTCAGAGCTTCAGGGCAGCCCATCGTCTGTCCCAGGCATCTGCTGAGTCCCTGGGGCGGTAGGAGGTGGGGCATGCCTGGGTCTCCCGTGTCTGTCCCTGGTGGGAAGCAAGGCTGGCTCTGCCTTCCACATGCTTCTTGGGATGCCGAGAGGACTAGGAACCCCTTGAAGAAGCTGCATTCACAGGGGTGCCAGGAAGGGCATACCTCTTGACCCCAGGCATGCTGCTTGCTCTGTCATCGCCTTTTCCCTCCACCCCAACACATGCAGGTGAGGCCTTGCCCTGGGACCTGGAGGCTATGCCTATGCTGAGTCCTGTCTAGTAGTCGCCAGGGTCTGGCGGACTTCCTGCATTTGCGAAATGAGAAAGGGCCCAGCAGTCCTTCTGCATCCAGCACAGCCTTTCCAGCCCTCCCCTGCCCCTGGGCACTCCACAGCCTGTTTGGGGGCCAGCCCACCCCATGTGTCCATCCCTGTTGTCATGAGTCTTTGGCCTCCACCAAGCACTGGTGGCCATTTGTGTGCCTGCCTTTAGTGATGCAGTGGTTTTGTGAGGAGCAGAGTGTCTATGTTTTTTGGCTCAGAAACTATACTCTTCAGTGTAACAGACTAATAAATATAGCATTTGGCAACACTCGAGGCTCTGGGGGCTGCTTGTGGGAGTGGCTGGACATTGAGAGATGGTGAGGGGGAATTCTACAAGCTCCACAATTGAGCTGTGAAAAGGGCCAACCCCAGAAGGCAAGGGTGGCAAAAAGGGAAATATAGTTGCCAAGAGAGGGCTGTGGCTACTCAGAGAGTTGGGGGAGGGGGGTGATAGCTAAACCTCAAGTAGTCGGTGCCTTGTGGAGGACCCATCTCAGATTGACCAGGGGCTCCTTCAGCCTGGTGATGAGGGTAGGTCCCTGTCCCACTCTTTCCCTGACTGCCTCCTGACCACGAAGCAGCAAGTGAGCAGCTAGTATATGTATAGGAACCCATAGGAGCCTCCTGGCCCCTCCAGCATCTGAGGGCCCTGCTCCTCTTGCTGTGGCTGTCACCCACTGGTCTCTGAAATTCTTGGCTCAGACTTGGGCCTGAGGGGAGTTATCAGGAGGGATTATGAGATTTGGAAAAGACCTGAATATAATAGTAACAACAGGTCAATAACCTCTTTTTCTGCCTTTCATCAACCCCAGAGTGTCACTGGCTGAGCTCACCATTCATAGCTCTAGGTAGAGGAAGGACTACAGTCACCCAACCTGTTTTCTGGCTCTAGAAGATACTGGCTTTCTGGACATTAGGGCCTGTAGTCAATTCACTCAAGAGCTAAAAACCATCCCATATCCCTGGCAGGTTGAATCCAGCTTTTGGGACAGAAAGCAGATTAGTAGCCAGAGTTGCCCAGGCTACACAGACAGCTCTGGGGCCAGGCAACTTGTTAAGCCCCTAGGGGAGTGGGCCTTCCCTCACTCCCACTGATTCTGTTGCCCTCTGCTACCAGGTGTGGCTCGCACCTGCAATCCTAACACTGGGAGGCTGAGGTGGGAGGATTGCTTGAGGCCAAGAGTTGGAGGCTGTAGTAAGCTATGATTGCACCACTGTATTCCACCCTGGGTGACAGAGCAAGACCCTGTACCTAATAATAATGATAATAACAATTCTTGCGGCGCCTGTGGCTCAAAGGAGTAGGGCGCCGGCCCCATGTGCCAGAGGTGGCGGGTTCAAACCCAGCCCCAGCCAAAAACTGCAAAAAAACAAAAAACCCTCTCTCCTATGACCTAAATCACCTAAAAGAGATTCACCAAAGCCTCAGGGATAAGCTAGACTGTGAGCAGCCCAGTTTTTTTGCACACTCTTATCTCTTCTCACATTTATTTTCCAGCTTTATATTTTATTCCAGGCTACTGCTTATGACATAGATAATATTAATGTCTCAATACCAAACCATGAGGCTGGGTAGGATTCTAGGACCAGAGAGAATCCCATAGCCAAAATCATGGGTCTGCTGTGAGCAGGGGCAATCTTCTAGGTGGGGAGAGTGAAAAGCATGGTAAAGTCTCACCCTTGGCAAGTCACCTGGTCTTTTTTTTTTTTTTTTTTGAGACAGAGCCTCAAGCTGTCACCCTGGGGGTAGAGTACTGTGACATCACAGCTCACAGCAACCTCCAACTCCTGGGCTCAAGCGATTCTCCTGCCTCTGCCTCCCAAGTAGCTGGGACCACAGGCTCCCGCCACAAGGCCTGGATATTTTTTTTTGGTTGTAGCCATCATCGTTTGGCATGCCCAGGCTGGATTCGAACCCAATAGCTCAGGTGTATGTGGCTGACACTTTAGCTGCTTGAGCCACAGGTGCTGAGCCGGTCTTTTTTTTTTTTCTTTGCAGTTTTTGGCTGGGGCCAAATTTGAATCCACCACCTCTAGTATATGGGTCTGGTGCCCTAATCCCTGAGCCATAGGCACTGCTCCGTCTTTTTTTTTTTTGAGACAGTCTCATTATGTCACCCTCAGTAGAGTGCTGTGCCATCACAGCTCACAGCAACCTCAAACTCTTTGGGCTTAAGCAATTCTCTTGCCTCAGCCTCCCAACCAACTGGGACTACAGGCACCTGCACAATGCCCGGCTATTTTTTGGTTTAGAATTGTTTAGCAGGCCCAGGCCAGGCTCAAACCTGCCAGTCTTGGTGTATGTGGCTGGCACCCTGCTCACTGAGCTATGAGCGCCAAGCCTACATCATTTTCTTTGATAGAGTAGGAACCGGTATGGAGGCAACTGGATTCATACCTTTTTTTTTTTTTTTTTTTTTTTTTTTTTTTTGAGACAGAGCCTCAAGCTGTTGCCCTGGGTAGAGGGCCGTGGCATCACATCTCACAGCAACCTCCAACTCCTGGGCTCAAGCAATTCTCCTGTCTGCCTCCCAAGTAACTGGGACTACAGGCACCTGCCACATGACCTGGCTATTTTTTGGTTGCAGCCACCATTGTTGTTTGGTGGGCCCGGGCTGGATTCAAACCTGCCAGCTCAGGTGTATGTGGCTGGCGCCTTAGCCGCTTGAGCCATAGGCGCTGAGCCGGATTCATACTTTCAATTTTTTTTCCCCCATTACTCTGACCACAAATCCTTCTCTTATAAGCTCCAGCTGAGATGGGGGGACTGTCTTTTGAGCACAACTTCTGCCTATGTTTATAATAAACAACCGAATCACTCCTGCTAGGGCAGGGTCTTCTGTGTTCCCAGGGCTGAGTATAGTGCCTGGCATTGAGTGCGCACTCAGGAAGGGTAACACCTAATGTAAGCCCTTTCCCTAAAGTGGCAGTTAGAAGCCAGGGGAAATGACCCAGCTCTTCCCTGAACTACCAGCAGAGGGAGCCCGCTTCTCACAAGTGAAAGAGCTGGCGCAATGGTGGGGCTGCAGGGAGGACTGGGTCTGAACTTCCTTGAGGTGAGCCCTTCCTCTCAGAACCCCAAGACATTTGTGGACACCACTCACTTCCTCAGGAGTACCCCTCCCTCCACCAACCCCAGAATGGGGCAGGCAGTTCCTGCCGAGATTAAGAGTCAGGTGCTAACAGGCTGTAGATGTTAAGAACAGGCAGCCTGGTTTACAGCTCATCCAGCTAACTGATGCTCATCTCACTACTCTTGCTTCGTCTCAAGTCAGCTACCAAAGGGCTGGTTTCATCTGGACCCTGGGGAGAGATGCAGCTACAGGACAAGGTCTTCAAGGCTTCAAGGTAAAGCCGAGAACACTGACACTGTGGCTTTTGGTATTCTTTGGCTTCTGATCTCCAAATCTTCCCCTTCTAGTTCCTTTCTCTGAAGGACAGCTTTATGAACTCTGTTGGGTGACCTGTCATGACAACCACCCCGTAAGTGTCTTGGGAAGCCTCTCATGTCCTGTGTCCAGATGCTGGGGCAATTCCCTCTACCTTTTTTGTATGTGTGGGGTTTTTGGTTTTGTTTCTTGAGACAAGATCTTGCTATGTTGCTCAAGCTGTTCTTGAACTCCTCAAGCGATCCTCCTGAATAGCTAGTATAGGCACATACTGTCGTGCTTGGTGCCCCTCTATAATTTTTTTTTTTTGTAGAGACAGAGTCTCACTTTATCGCCCTCAGTAGAGTGCCGTAACATCACACAGCTCACAGCAATCTTCAACTCCTGGGCTTAGGCGATTCTCTTGCCTCAGCCTCCCAAGTAGCTGGGACTACAGGCGCCCACCACAACATCCGGCTATTTTTTTGTTGCAGTTTGGCCGGGGCCGGGTTTGAACCCACCACCCTACTCACTGAGCCACAGGTGTCGCCCTCCCTCTACAGTTTTTATAATGGATCATTAATGCTAAGATTGGCCCAGGGAGAAAGGGTAGCAAATGCTAAGGGAACTCTGCACTGACTTGAGAGATCTGACTATAGCTCCAGCAAACTCCCAAGGAAGCTATGTGACAAGTCACCTGGCCACCTCAAACCTGTTTCCTTATCTGCCAAACAGGGCTACTTCTTGGCTTATTTACTTCACCGGGCTATTAAAAGATGAAATTAGATAATGTTTGTAAAAATGGTTTGAGGAAATACAAAGCTTTGCAAAAGTATAAGACCAGAACTACAGTTTTTACAACACTTTGAGGGATCAGAATCAGAACTGGGAGGTCCTGGATCTTTGTCTGAAGTTGACCAGCATAGAAGGTGTTTAAGGACTATTCCCCCCAATCAATAAGGACAGGTGATCCCTTCCTGCTTCTGGCTGGATGTCTTCCCCTGTAGGCCTCTGCCTTTTTTTTTTTTTTTTTTTTGCAATAAAACGACCCAGATGCTGCTGGTCAGCAGCTCCATCTCAGGTTTCAGTGCAGGTTTATTTCAGTTTTATATTTTATTCCAGGCAAGTGCTTATTACATAGATAGTATTCATGTCTCAATACCTAAAGTCTTGGAACATGAACAGCCACTAGAATACAGTTCAATAGTAAAAATACAATATGTACAAAATTAGGGTTCTTGAATTTTTTTTTTTTTCCCACACAGCAGATGTATCCAAACACATAAAAATCTCTACAGTCTGGGGTCGCTACAGTTTATATTTCAGGAAACAGAGACACAGTGACTGAGTCCTCACTGTAAACAAGGGCCACCTCTTTAGGGGTTGGGGGTGGGACCCTGGGATGTGGGGAGAAGCTGTTCCTGGAGAGAGCAGGGGTTAGGATGATCCCCCAATTACCCTCTAGGCATTCCCTGCCCTTCTTTGGCTCCCCCAAGGAACCAACGACCCCCTCTCCCCGAGGTAAAGACTCCCAGCCAGTGAGCCACTCTGAACATCAAAAGGTCAAACACGCATGAGAGGTAAGAAGTATGTGTGTGTCCCAGGCTGGAAGGGCTAGGGAAGGAAGGGGCAGGCGGTCCCACAGGGTGAGGACAGATGTAGTCCTGACAGCTCTGGGTGGGGTGGTGGGGTGAGGGAGATGCCCAAAGAAGGGCTGGGTGGTGGCTGCCCACTCGGGCACACAGCGTCACAGCATTCACAAATAACAAAAACAGCAACACCCATCGTCACCAATCTGGACATAGTCATTCGGCACTAGATTTGGAGGCCCCACTGCTGGGGGCGGTGGGTAGATGATGAGGTATCTGTGCAGGCCCCAGGGGCGACTGGCCTCAGGATGCAGGGAGAGGTGGACAGATTGAGGGAGGGGCAAGGTTGCCAAAGCTGCTCTGACTGTCCTAGTGTGTCAGGCCTGCCCTGGACTCTCCTTCTGCTCTTTCCATTGTTGTCAAATGGGAACAGCAAAACTGGTTCCCCAAGAGCCAGGGTGTTAGGTATAGGTGGCTGCAGCTGCAGGAAGGCAGCAAGCTCATGCTGTGCAGGGGTGTGGGATTCCCTCTTCTAGCCCTCTGAGGGTAGAAACTTGGTTCCTAGCTACCCCTTTCCCACTCCCAGTAGAGACAGACAAGAACAAGAAAGTCCCCCTGGCAGTCACCAGGACCAGAAAGGAATTTAAAGGGAGAATCTATTCTAGATCGGTGCTGGCCTCCTCTGTGCCTGCCAGGGCATTCCAGAGAATCCTGAACTCTCCCCTCTAGCCCCTCACCTGTCCAGAACCCTGCCCCAGTTGTTAATGCAAACTTCACACCTAGGGACACTTCTCCCACACCGAAAGGCCACTGGTGTGTGTCTAGGTGGAGAGCCACATATGCACATAACTGTGTTTGACACAAGGCCACTTAACAATAAACACCCACATACAAAGAGCAGCCAAGAGAAGCCTGCTAAGGCAGAGGCAGGGAGAGCAGCATCCCAAACACTGGACCCCTATTACTCTCCATCCCAGCCTAAGCCCAGTCCCTGGCCCAACTAAGGCCTTTTCTCAGAGAAAGGTAGTGGTGCACAGCACTACCTCAGGGAGGGCACTCTGAAAACTGTCCACCAGAGAAGGGGACATTCAGGAGCAGAGATGACAGGCAGAGGGTATGGAGCAGGAGCAGCTCTCCTCCAGTCACTAAAGCCCCAGCTCTAGCCCCACTCTTTTTGCGTATGTCCCCAGGGCTTGTTTGGGAAAGGATTTAGCTTTGGCCAAGCCCCTGGATTTAACCTCCTGAGGCCTCAGCAATGTAGCTTCTAAGGCTCCTGGAACCAAGACCAGATGCTGGTCCACAGGTTCCCAAGCTGCAAGGGCCCCCCAGTCCCTGGGGCAATGCACAGCACCAAGCAGAGGGAAGGAAGCAGGAGAATGAGCAGAGCATCTCTCCTTGCTGCCTTCTTGAAATGAAGAGCCAAGCCCAAGGAAAGGGACAAAGGTCCAGACCCAGGCTGCAGGAGTCAGGGGCAGAACCAAGCCCCTTTCCTACCCCCCGCCCCAGATTGCCTTCCTGAGGTCAAGAGCCCAGTGGCAGGGGCTGGATGGGGGTGTTCAAGAAGCTTGGCAATAGCTTGAGTTTGGTTCATTGTTGGTAGAGAATCATTAAAAAGAGTTTCTACTGTAAGGAATCACAGAGACTGCAACTGCATCAGAGAGCCCCAGGCTAGGGCACTCACCTGTCTGGGTGGGATTCCAGACCAGCCCCTTCCTAGGATTTGTCATCTGTGCTCAGGGAAGGGCCCCCAACAACCCTGTCCCCAACTTTCTGGGCCAAGTGGCTTCAGTTCTGCCTACCCTATTTCCCCTCCAAAGGCCTGGAAAGAGAACACTGAAAATCTGGGGGGAGGCCCGGGACACTTGGCCACCTCACCAGACAGCAATAGCAATAGCAGCAGCAGCAGCAGCAGCAGCATGGGAAGGTGGGCAGGGAAGGGAGAAGTCAGAGAACACGACATCCACATCGCACTGATTTCAGGGGACAGGGCGGGGAAGCAGGAACAGCACTGGAGCTGGCACCAGGCCAGACAGGCGGCACGTTCAGAGTATCTCTCATCAGTCATTTTATCAAGTCCTAGTGCAGCAGGTAACCCCTGGCCCTGTGCCCAACTCCCTGGGGTGGCCCCTCCCTCCCCTGGCTCAGAGTCTCTACACCCCCTTCCCCTAAGAGGCCTGGGGGTGAGTATTGGGGGGGGGGGCAGGCCTTGGCCTGGCTGGAATGTGTGGAGCTGGTGGGTGGGACAGTGGGGGACAGGTCCCCCTCCCTGCCCCCACTGGGGGCCTCTGAGTGGCCTCATCCTCAAGCCAGCTTGAGTGTGCTGACTGGGAAGGATGGCATGGTGACCATGGTCACCGGGTTGAGCACTGTCTGGCCTACCAGCTGGGGGTGGTGGACCACCTGAGCCCCCACAGCTGGCTTTGCCATGACAGTGGCTGGAGGCCCCAGCCCAGCTGTGCCATTTACTTGCTGGTGTGAAAGAGTATGGGCAATGTGGCTCACTGCCACAGGCTGGCTCACCGCCACAGGCTGTGGGTACAAAGGCAGCTGGGAGCCTAGGTGGGCCACATGGTTGAGGGTAGCAGGGTGCACTGTGATGTGGCCAATGGGGGGCGTGGCAGGTGCCAGCTGCACAGCAGGGCTGGGGGCTGAGGGGGCGATGTGGGCAATGTGCTTGCCACCCGGCCCCTGCAGAACGTGGTTCACAGTCTGAATGACTGAGGCGTGGGTGGTGGCTGTGTGGGCAATGACTGTAGAGCCACCCCCAGCCGTGGCCACCAAATGGGCTGGAGCTGGCACCAGCGTCTGGGCAGGGGCAGCTGGTGGGGGAGGAGGAGCTGGCAAAGGGGTCTTCTGCTGTGGCGGCTGCTGTTGCACAGGGAGGTGAGCAGGGGACAGAGCCACTGGGTGTGGGTGTGGGTGTGGGTGTGGAGGCAGAGGCACGGGGGCGGTGCTGGGGGGTGGCAGGGTAGACTTCAGCAGCTCCGGCTGGGAACGATGGCTCAGCTTAGGTGGGCCTAGACCCGCCCGGTCCTCCTCCATATCCTCGTCTATGTTGTCCTCACCCTCTGTTGGGGAACATGGGGCAGGGAGCAGGTCAGAAGTGCTTGGGAAACAAGTGGTTCGAGGTGCAGATGCCCATGGGTACCTGGGGATGTGATGGGGGTAGGGTAGGGGGCGTATTGTCTAGCAGGTAAAAGCCTAGCCAGACAGGTTGGAATTTGAGGTGCAGGGTACAGTATTTGAGGGTGGTATGGCCAGCACAGGGGCTGGGGCTCACCAGAGGCAGTTGAGGTGGAGGCCTGGTCATCCTCAGGTTGGCCCGTCTGCCGGAGCACACGATCAATCTCGAGGACGTCCATCCACTGGCTCAGCTCATGCTTGAGCTCTGCCAGCCGCTGCTGTGTAGCAATCTTCTCCCTAGCCAGCCGTTCCATTTCATGTTCATATTCCTTCTCCTTCCTCTTCAGGGACTGGGGGACAGAGTAAGGGACGGCAAGACACTCTCAGCAGCAGCCTCAAGGTCACCAGTACCTCAAAGCATCTCTCCCTATCAACTAACCCACAGGGACAAGTCTGCAGTGACCAGAGGCTCAGCCTGACAGGGCTGTTGGAGACCATGCCTGCCTAGTGGGCTTGACATTCTGGGAACGTGGGTCTTTCCTCACCCCTCACAACAACTGTCCAGAGGGGCCTTGCTGCCTCTTGCCTCAGGCTCCCATCCTGCAGCCTCTCCACTTTACTGTTCTGACCCAACGCCGCCCTACCATTCATATCTTCTGCTCAGTCACCAATGTCCCAAGCAACCTCCTTGAAACCCTTTCCCCCAAACTCTAAATGATCCAGCACTTGCTTCTCTTTACCTCACCATTCACTTGTCTGCTTGTTAACTTCAACGTCCTTGGAGTATGACCCACTAGATTTTGTGACCTCACTCCTCCCCACAGCTTGCCTCTATTTCTTCCCCAGAACCTGCTGGCCCTGCACCTCTTCTCAGACCCCCTTCGCCCTTTCTCTCCTTTCCCACCACCCGCCCACAGCCCTTAGCAGTGCCCCAGGCTGCTAAACATCCCCCAGCTAGGAAATACATCCCCCCTTGTCCTGTCTTTTCCTTTTTTTTTTTTTTTTTTTTTGAGACAGAGCCTCAAGCTACCCTCAAGCTGTCACCCTGGGTAGAGTGCTGTGGCATCACAACTCACGGCAACCTCCAACTCCTGGGCTCAAGCGATTCTCCTGCCTCTGCCTCCCAAGGAGCTGGGACTACAGGCGCCTGCCACAACACCCGGCTATTTTTTGGTTGCAGCCGTCATTGTTGTTTGGCGGGGGCCTGGGCTAGATTTGAATGTGTCAGCTCAGGTTTATGTGGCTGGCGCCTTAGCCACTTGAGCCACAAGCACTGAGCCTTTTTTTTTTTTAAATACAGAGTCTCATTCTGCTGCCGAGGCTAGAGTGCCCAGGCATCACCTTAGCTCAGAGCAACCTCAAACTCCTGGGCTCAAGTGATCCTCCTGCCTCAACCTCCTAAGTAGCTGGGACTATCGGTGCTTACTACCATGCCTAGCTAATATTTCTGTTTTAGTAGAGATGGGTTCTTGGTCTTGCTCAGGCTGGTCTCAAACTCCTGACCTCAAGGGATCCTTCCACCTCTGCCTCCTAGAGTGCCAGAATTACTGCCCTCCCCCTTTTCTACACTAGTGCGTCAGCTAAACTGATGAGACATGGTTCTTGGGGTGCTCAAGAGCACCCAGTGACTCTTGCTGAGCATCTTCCAAGAAGTGTCAGACCTTCATTAAGGTTCCAGGTTGGCCTTTCTCCGTTGACACTGATGCCACACGCTTCACTGCAAACATCAGAAGGGAGATTCCTTATCCCAGTGCCATCTCCCTCTCAACTCTTCCAGGCTCACTGGCAACCTTTTGCCTCTTAAGAGTCTTCACTTCCACACTGCGGCGCTGCTCCCATATCTAAAGGGCTCCAGTTTCCCCTTGTAAAGGGGAAAGGTCAGCATTCGTCTCATGGCTCAGCTTCCTTCTATGCCAAAAAGTCTCTGCCATATCCCTAAGAGCTGCTCATCTGTTGGATAGTAAGGAAGACCTCCTCTCTTCCTACAGCGCACACACACATAACTCTGTTGGCTTCTCATCTGGCTCTACCCCTGAGACACCAAGGCTGGATGATATAAAATGAGGTAACATCAACTACAGGCCTATGGTGAGTCAGCCTTCACTCAAAGATGGCTGCTGGAAGTGGCCATCCTGAACTCTACCCACTTTTGGGGTGGCTAGCCTTTTGGGCCAGGGAGTGTTATAGGTAAAAACTTCCTCTTATCACTTAGTCCAGTCCTCTACAGTTCTAGAGGCCTCTGTAATTTCCCCAGGTTCTAACTTTAGTCCACATCATTTTATTTATTTGAGACTGAGTCTCACTATATACTACCCTCGGTAGAATGCCATGGCATCACAGCTAACAGCAACCTCAAACTCTTGGTTTTAAGCGATTCTCGTGCCTCTGCCTCCCACTGGGACTACAGGCGCCCACCACAATGCCCAGCTATTTTTCTGTTGCAGTTGTCATTGTTGCTTAGCTGGCCTGTGCTGGGTTTGAACCCGCCAGCCTCGGTGTATGTGGCTGGTGCCATAACCACTGTGCTATGGGTGCCGAGCTGCAAGTTACTTCATTTTAAACCCACTTCCTTTCTGTGACTACCTGGATAGTTTAGTACCTGTTTACTTCTCATTCTGTCTCTGTCCACTTCACAGTGGCTTTCTTCAGATCTTTTACCACTTTCAGGTTTCTCTAGAGTCTGACTGGAGCTTACCACCTTCCCACAGTTTCCTGTTCTTAGCATACAACCAAAGCCTTCAGTCTATATAGTCCCTCTGGCCTCTCCAGGACTTTTTTAACGCTTATCTTGTGCCTACTATCCCTCATCTCTGCATGGGAACCAACCATCCTGACCATCTTTTTATTAAAGTGTTTGTATTTTTGGGAGATCTCACTCTGTCGTTGTCCAGGCTGTCTAAACTTCTGAGCTCAAGCGTTCCTCCTGCCTCAACGTTCTAAATAGCTGTGACTCTTTAGGTGTGCACCACCAACCAGCTTTATCTTTTGTGTCCCAAAACGCATCCTGCTCCCTCACACTGGAGAAACTTTGGCCTGCACTGGGTTCTCTGCTCCCTCACTTTGTTTACTTCACCCTGATTTATCTTGTAGATCTCGGCTCCAATGTCCCTTCCTCAGCACTAACTTCCCTACTTCCCCAGAATATATCTGCCACACCTGTCCCTATTTTTTTTTAGGAGACAGAGCCTCAAGCTGGGTAGAATGCAGTGGCATCACAGCTCACAGCAACCTCTAACTCCTGGGCTCAAGCAATTCTCCTGCCTCTACCTCCCAAGTAGCTGGGACTACAGGCCCCTGCCAGCTCAGGTGTATGTGGCTGGTGCCTTAACGGCTTGAGCCATAGGCACCAAGCCCACGCCTGTCCCTATTATGCTCTCCTGGCATAGTCTTCCATATGTTTGTTTATAATCTGCCATAAGACCAAACCTCTGAGGAAAACCCGCATTTTTTTCTTTGATTTGTATTGTGTTCTCAGAAGCACACAGTGCCAAGTTAAAAGTAACTGAACGAATAAATGAAGGTGAGAATTTACAAGACTTGTGAATTTCCTTCTGTTCCTGCTTCTACCAGCACCAGAACAAGTATCCCTCATGGAAAGCCAGAAATATACTCCCTTCCCACTTAAACACAGACTCAGCTCAGTCTGCTGCTTCCACCAAATATTTCGGAATTCTTTTCGATCCATACCTTAGGCAAGGTGCCCCTCTCCAAATAAATAACTCTCCGCATCTAGAAAGAGGAACTAGCCATTCCATTCTTTCTACTTCTCAATAATTACTATTAAGACTTCGGTGAGACAGCTGGGTGTTGTGGCACATGCCTGCAGTCCCAGTCCCAGCTACTCGGAAGGTCAAGGCAAGAGGATCATTTGAGCCCAAGAGTTTGAGATTGTTGCGAGCTATGGCGCCACAGATGGGGACAAAAATGAGACTGTATTAAAAAAAAAAAGGCCGCAGACTGCTATGAATTACATACATAAAACAATCTCAACTAACCCGTCTAACATTCCTATAGCAAAGGCATTATTTTTTCCTCTTTACCATCACCACGCAGGAGCGGAAATTGATTATTCATAGGAAATGTCACAGAACGCAGACAGACTTGCTAAGAGGCCGGATGACTGAAAGACCAGTAAATTACACCTAACACCAATTTCTGCAGAAAGAACCCAGAAATAAGCCATCCAGCCTTCCATGGCCTTCAGGGACCCTCGGAAAACCAGAGCCCCTCGGCCGCTCCCGGCTGGGGCCATTCCAGTCGTCAGCTACTCCCCGCCCCTTTCAGAACACGGGCGCACCCACGCGGACCCGGCTTTGCTGCGTCACTCCCGGCAGGCCTCAACCTCAATCCGCACCCCCAGGAGTCCCACCCCAAGCCAAGCCCAACCAATCCGCGAGCTCGGCTCCGCCCCTCCCGGCTGCCGGGAAGCGGCCTGGAGGCGTGCCAGTCCCTCCCCCTTGCCCGGGAGGGCGCGAGGAAGGGCGTGTACTCGCAGAAAGCAGGGAGGGAATCGCCGGCTGGGAGCCGCCGCGAACCCGCGCCTCCGCCCCCCTGCAAGTCAGGCTCCGGTTACCTCAGGGCTGTGACCCCGCAGTCGGGGCCGGGGGAGGGGTGGAGCCCTCCCCACCAGGGGAGCTGTGATGCAGCCAAGACCCCAACGCTTCACAAGTGGGTCAACAGGGAGCCCCTAAGATACACCCAGCCCCGCCCCACGCAGGCAGGGAGCCCTAAGTCCCTCCCACTCCCCAACGGCTCCCGGTCTCCACGGCAGCCGAGCGTGGCCGCCCGCCCCATCCCCCACAGCCTTCTTCCCGGCCCGCGGAACCCACCGCCGGTTTCCAGGGAAACCGAAACTCAGGGCCGTCATAGCAACAGTCTTATCTGGCAGCCCCCAACCTTAGCACCGCAGAAGGAAGCCAGTACCCAAAGGGGGGGAACACACGGACAGGAGAGGCCCTTAAAAAAGGGACTACTTTCAACTCAGGCGGTTACAAAGGTTTGGTGGACCCTCCCCCAAGATATCCACCGTATTGCCCCAACTGCCAGATTTAACCCCCAAACTCGAGGGGTGGCACCTCAATACTCGCACCAAAAGGACCTTAATTCTTTTTGGGTAAAAGTGGGGGTCTTCACGCACGCACCGCAGTCTGGACGGAGGCCACGCCCGGCCTCCCCGCACCTATAGTGACGGGCCAGAATAGAGGTTCCCGCCCAGGAAATGCTGCTGGATTGGGGCTCTGGGCTCGCTCCACGTCTTTCTCACCCGCAGCTGCACGAGCACGTGAAAGGCGGGGGCCAGGCACCGAGTTTTACACCAAGCAAGCCTACAGCGCGCGCCTCCCGGGTCCCAGGGAGAGACCCCGAAGTTGCGGGGGCCGCGCAGACGGCGGAGAATCAGCGAAGCAACCAGGCGGGGGAAGATGGGGAGGGGAGCGCCGCCGAACTCTCCTCTGCGCACGCGCGCCCTTCCGCCCGCCTCCTCCCGGGCAGGGAGCCCCGCTGACGTCAGCCGAGCCATGTGCTCAGCGCCCGCGTGGAGGCGGGCGGGGGAGCCGGGAAAGCGGCGCGGCGCGGCGCGGCGCGGCGGGGCGGGGCGGCGCACGCAGCTAGGGAAGGAGGGCGGCCAAGTGGGGAGGAAGCTGGCGCCACCATCGCCAGCCGCTGCTTCCCTCCCCCATACCTGGATGTACCGCAGCGCGGTCCGCAGCACGCTCAAATTCGATGTCTTCTTGTCATCCACGTTGGGGATGTTACGCTTCAAGGTCTCAAAGCATTCCTTCAGATGGGCCCTCCTGGGGAAAGGGAGCAAGGGCCGTCAGCCAGCGTCAGGGTATTGGGGCGATGGGGGGGAAGGCCCAGTGTGTGCGTGGGGGACCCAGGGTGGGGCGTGTACCGGGAGCAGGCGGGCAGTCGAGTCACACACGCACACGCACACACCTGTTCTTTTCCAGTTTGTTGTGGACTTCTCTGGTTCCGATCCTGAAACCCAGACAGACGAGAGGCTCAGGGAGGAGGACCCGATTAGGAGGCCTTCCTTACCCTCCACCATCCCACAAATTGCCACAGGCTTTTTGCTCCCAACAAGCGGTGTTGGCCTTGGGCAGTGCCGTTCACACCCTGGGGGGGGCACAGGTATGCTCTTAAGCCACAACCCCTGTATCCCTCCATCCCACCCAGCCAACCATGAGGGAGCCATAGGTCCCCTGGGCCTCGGACACTGCCAGTTGACTCCAATCTCCAATATTTTTGTCCAGAGGCCTGGAAATGCCATAAGCCCCAGCCTTGGAGTCCAAGAACACAGAAGCATGAAAACAGCAGAGGGCGATGGCCATTCCTTCTCAGGACAGATGGGCAGTGTGAGAATGTGTCCAAATGTAGGATGTGCTTTTGGGCAGCAGGACATGCATCTGAAGGGCTAGCATGGGAGGGTACTTCTCTTGCACACACAGCCCAGCCTGTGGACTCTCCATCCCTCCAGCCCCAACTCTGCCACACCTCACTCACCCCCCAGGCCTCTTCTTCTGTTCACTGGATTTGACTTCTTCAGCTGGTGCCAACTTCAGGGTCCCAAGCGTAGATGGGGGTGGCTGCTGAGGGGCCAGCTGAGGCTGGACTCCAGGGTGTGGTGCTATGGTCAGGATGGGTGTAGGAAGGGGCTGCAAAGGCTTGGGGCTGCCAGTGGGTGGAATGGTGGTCTTTGAATCTGGCAGGAGGGGAGCAGGGGTGGGCATCTGTGGCCTGGTGGGCAGGGGGGCAGGCTCCTTAATGCTGAGTCCAGGGGTGCTGACCAGGGCCGGTTGCCGAGGGGCCAGGGGCAGAGGCTGGGCTGCAGGGGGCAGTGGTGGTGGTGGGGGCAGCGGCTGAGGGGAGTTGGTCACTACAGGAATAGGAATGACAGTCAGTGGGGTGGGGGTGGCAAGCGGTGGTGGGGGTGCTGGCGGGGGTCCCAGCGGGGACAGAGGCAGGGGTGGTGCCTCAATGCGGGGCTCCTCCACAGGCAGGGCATGTGCCAATCTGGCCAGGCTACTAGCCTTCTTCTGCTCCTGCTCTCGCTCCCGCTCCAAGCGAAGCCGTTCCTGCTCCTCTACACAGAGAGAACACAGGGGCATCTCAGCAAGGCTGATGGTCCTTGGCTCTGGTTTCATCTGCACTCCATGCCTGGCACGTCCTCTGACACACCCCTGCCCTGCCTAAGATACCACAAATACCCAGCCACATCCAGCTAGGCCCTGGGATAAGTGCTGGGGGCACAGCAGTAAACAGACAGGCAGAACTGGTCCCTACCCTGGGGAGTTCACAGCCTAGGAGTGGGGGCAGAGGGACAAGTACCAGACTAACAGTCCAAACTGGGGGGAGGGACAGGGGTGAGGGTGGCAGAACCTGAGCTGTCAGAGGATGCTGCAGGCCCAGCAACCTGCAGTTAAGGTGGCGGGCACACCATGAGCAAAAAAAGTGAGGCGCAATAGGGCTTAGGGCAGAGCAGTGGGGAGAGGCCAGTCCCCAAGACTTCACAGGCCACCACAAATGGAGAACGGAGAATGAAGAGATGCCACCAGCTTCTGGCAAAGGCCTTCAGTACCATTTACCAAAAACCTTCTAGATGGCAGGCAGTACCTCCATTTCACAGATAAGGTAAAGTTAGATCAGAGAGGCAAAATGTTTCGTTGAGGGTCAAACAGCAACTCTGACATGTGGCCGGATGCCCTGCCAAGCACTTGCTGTGCCAACATATGCTCACTGGGTATCTTCTCATGCACATTCACACCCCACATACTCCCTGGATCCTCACAAGAGGTCCACGTCACAGGCAGGATAGGACAGGGACATCATCTTCATTTCACACATGAAGAAATGGCTCAGGACTTTTTTTTTTTAAGACAGCCTCATTTTGTCACCTTCAGTGGAGTGCTATGGTATCACAGCTCTCAACAACCTCAAACTCTTGGGCTTATGTGAGTCTTTTGCCTCAGCCTCCCAAGTAGCTGGAACTACAGGAACTCACCATAACGCCCGGCTATTTTTAGAGAGGGGGGTTCTCACTCTGGTTCAGGCTGGTCTCAAACTCAGTTGAGGTCAGGCAATCTACCTGCCTCAGCCTCCCAGAGTGCTAGCATTACAGGCCTGAGCCACCGCACTAGCCTGGCTCAGGGCTCTTGATTCCCAATGCCTTTGTTTTCCTCTGGGAACATTCAGCAAACTCACTTGGTCCCTCTCTACCCCTTCTAGTGCTAGAAATCATTTCTCCCAAATGCCCTTGGCCTCCTCACCACCATCAACAGCACACAAACTAGAATGGTAAGAGGCGGACAGAGAGGAAAGCTGGGGTCCCTAATGGGGTGGAACAAGGCAACCCAACAGTTTAGCATTTCTACTACAAGCCCAGAAGGTGAGGCCTGCTCAGAAGCTAATCCAGAGGCCCCTCTCCATCTCTATCCTGCCCTGCCCTGCCCTCTCCTAGGCCCCACCTTCAGGGTTCTCAGGCCTCAGGACTTGGCTGGTCTTCAGAGAGTGTGCAACCCCCCAGGCCAGGGAGCTAGCTGTCTAGTGGACGGGCCTCAAACATACCACTGCCTGGGGTGGGGCTGGGGGACTGATTGGCTAAATCCCCCTCTAAGGAGGAGGGCATCAACCCCTCAAATGTCTTTTTGCTGGCTCAGAGGCCCAAAAACCCTGAGGCCTGGTTCTTTGGCCAATCAACAACCTGAGTGTAAACTAGGCCTGCTCCCAGCCCCTCCCTCCTACAGACTGGAAGGAGGAAGCAGAGGGGGAAGTGTTCTGAGAGGGAGCACTCAGTGGTTTTCCAGCAGCCAGAGTGCAAAGGCTAGGCCAGTCAGTGGGCCTCTTCCGTATCTCCCTGCCCTTCAGGAAGAGGAGATGCCAAGTTGGTGCAGGCCTGCTCCAACATGGGGAAGCCTTGCTCTGTCAGGCTTATGTTACAGCCCTAGAGAAAACCAGCTCTTTGCTTTCTCAGCTTCCCACAAACCACATTGCCTAAGAAACCTGCTGAGTTCCAGCTATGGAACCCTTCTCAGGCCCAGCCTGGGACATCCCCAGGCCCCTTCCCTATCCTCCCACTCCCCCTAAGACAAAGGTCCTTGAACACAGGGCCCAACATAGCCCCCACATCCGTTCCTTTGACCCAGGACCAAAACTTTCACTGGTTTTGGGGCCAAGTACTCCATTCTTCACAGGCAAAGGGATAGGGCCAAATCCCAAGGACAGGTACCACTTAGGAACCCACAAGGCAGGCAAACCACCCATCCCCCACATTTTGAAGCAACTCCAAAGCTCACCTCTCCCCTCCCTTCTCTTCTCTCTTCCAGAACCAGGCAAGTTAATCTAACAGGTGCAGGAAAGAACCCAAGGTGAATGGTAAAGCTCTATCACATGGACGAGCTTAACAAAACTTGACTGGTGGTGAAGAGGGTGCCAGAGCCAGAACCAATCCACCAAAGCTAACTGGCTTTCCTCTCAGCTCTGACACATTCCCCATCCAGCAGTGACCCTCCTTGTGCTCTGGAGACAGGGAAGCAAACTAATAGTTGTAGGGCTTCCCTTAGGAGCAATCTGAGTTTAGGCTCCTTAAAAAAATGCTCTTTCTCTGTTCTAACAGGGTATAAAGAAAATAAAATATAAAAAAAAGAACGTTTTTCTGCACCCATGGTGTGATCCCTGCCTCACTCACATACATGCATGCACTCATACTCTGGTGCTTTCCCTGGGCTCCACCCAGGGGTTGTCCTCAAAGAATTGGGCATGACCTGTCTGGGGTGACCTGGGGGCTACGGTTTCAGCCCACAGTCAAGAGCATGGGCATTGTGCTCCCTTCAACCTTCTCAAGCTACTGTGGCCCAAGGGCTTAGCAAACACAGGGCTGGGGGTGGAGGAGTCTGCCCTGTGTGGTCTGAACATGCACCAGGAAATCTGTCCTCCTAAGAGCTAACAGGGAGCTTGGGGCTTAAGGCAGGCCCAAGGTGAGACTTGGTCAGGAGTCTCTGAACACTCAGACCAGGTCCCTCCAATCAAGACAGAAGGGGGTCACTTCTAAGCCACCTCCATGATCATGCCAAGCCCTCCACCAGGGAGGCTCAGCTCTTTCCTTTCTTTCTCTCATTCACATACATCCTCAGGTTCATCACCTGAGCAAACTGGCCGGCCTACTGTGAGGAAACCCACTCTTGAGGTTGAAAAGAGGGATCAACAAGAGAATCCTTGCTCAGGGCTGGTCATTTCCCAGAAAAGTGGTTCTGGTCAGCAGGTTCATGTGCCACCCCCTTCTCTCCTATTCTTCATCCCAGGTCAGAGGCCAGACTCCCAGGAGAGAAAAGAAAGTGAATTCTGGAGCTTAAACTGCTGGGACCAGGTCTGGCCATTTGTACATGTGTTTCTGGAGTAGATTTAGCTTTACAGCACCCACCCATTCCCTAAGATCCCCGTACCTAGGGCCAGGAAGATGTGACTGGGCAGCTAAACTTGGCCTGCCCCCAGTTCTCACCACCTGGGGGAGGAGCAAGGCTCTAACCTAACCTTTTAGGAGAGAACCCTTCCCAGGTTCCTTCACATCACCTCCTACCTCACTGGTCATCTCTGGGCTTTCTTATTTGAGAAGGGGTGGAGAGGAAAGGGGTGGGAAGGAGCAGGTGAAGTGAACGTTCACGGGGGCAAAAGCAGCCTCAGTCTGGCTAACCCCTAGCACAGGGCCTGGTACACAGTGAGGACACAATAGGGACTCTTGAACTGTATTGTGCTGATAGTGGCAGCAGGGGACTCAAGTCTCTCCAAACCTGGTGCACACCTCCACCCTCCACTGCGCACAGAGGCAGGGCATTCCCGGTCACCACACCGCTGTCCAATGCCTGACCCTGCTCCGGACCCCCGAAGACAAGGGGGAGGGGAAGGTGGACGCATGTCCCAGCCCATTAGTTCCGCAAAACCCAAGCATGCAGGTCTCACATATCTCGAGTGACTCTTGACCTTGAGAGGCCGGTCGGAGGCCCAACTAGGCCGGCGGACCCGCAGCTTCCCCCGCCCCTTGCCCGCTGCCGCTCCCCCGCCCGCGCCCGCCGCGGCGGCGGCACACGGCGCGCGCGCACACAACACACACTACTACCTCCTGCATGACTCATCATTGAAGCAACAATAGGCAGATAGAAAGGAAAGGAGGGCGAAGCTCTCTCTTCACCACAACCAAACCTGCCAAGGGAGTCTGTAGGTGCTGGGAGGAAACAGGAGTCCCTGAATACTGCACACGTGCCGTTCCACGGCTGAGGTCCTCCTGGCAGTCTGGAAAAGGTCTATTCTCCCAGTCCCTATTTTTGAAGCACCCTGAATGTACAGACTATCAAGGGCGCGAGGGGACAGAAGATAGTATCTTCGTCTTTCTGCCGAGGGAGCGTCCAAAGTTTGCCCCTTCTCAGCCTGGCTTATTAGTGTACGGCCCAGGATGTTGCCAGGGGGGATCTGGTGAGAATGTTTTGGGGGTCGATGGGAAGAAGTGAGCTTTAAATGTCTAGTTGCCCAAAGATTCTGAGGGTTTCCCTCGCCTCAGGATCCAGCACAAGAGATCTAGGAGAGAACCGACAGGTGAGCTTAGGTCCACCTTCGCAGGGCAAAGGCTCTCCCAGCAAGATGCCCAGAGGCCGGGCCCAGGGCCCAACCCGGCGCAAGGCCCCTTGCCAGCCCCGCCCAGGCCCCGCCTCTAGCCGTGCGCGAGGCAGCGAGGAGGGGCCGGACCGCACAGTCCCCAGCGGGAGTGTCCCCGGTGCACGTGGTCGGGGGCGGAGCCCGTTCACGTCACCACTCGGTGTAACCAACAGGCTTGGAACGCAAGCACACGCAACATTCCAGGCAAGAGCGGGTTTGGAACGCGCAGACACGCCACATTCCACACCGGCTAAAGCAGGGCGTAGCGAGGGGAGCCTGGGGGCTGCCCCTAGCTACCCGTGGGCCATTTTGCAGACACCCAGTTAGTCCCGCTCTCACCCAAACCTCTGACACGCGCGACCCAGCCCAGCTCGGGGAGGCGGGGTCAGGCGGGGCTGGCCAGGATCATAAGACACGCGATGTCATTTCATTCTGCAAAGGCCGCCTCCGCCCCAAGCGGCGCGGAGATCTGCCGGGAGCGCCCCCCGCACCCTCCCCACGGGGCCAGGGAAGCCGGAGAGCTGTTCGGCGTAGAGTAATCCCTACCACCACTCCGTTACACACACGCCCACTCCTGTGCTATACACACGCCCGTGTACACGTCCGTCCATCCCCTCTCCCCGAGGCTCACATCACACATCCCCCGTGCACACACGCACGCACACGCGGGTCTGCCACCCCCACGCAACACTATTCCTCACCCCACCCTCCGGCTCACACATCTTCAGAGCTACCCAAGGTTCCGCTGGTCCACGCAAAGGAGCCCCCCAGGGAAGGTGCACAGGGGTGCCAGGAAGCTGGGGTGACGCCCGCAGGAGCCGCGCATCCCTTGCTGCATATTAATGAATTCATTAATTAATTTCACTGCCCACATCACTCTTCCTCGGGCGGCGGCTCTTGCTGAGAGCTATTCACTGGCCGTCTTCGCAGGCCAACTGAGAGGGGGGCCTGCCTGTGGTTTCTCGTGGGTTCGGATACCGGGGTCACTCGCTTCCCCTTCCCCAGTGCCCCAGGGACCCAGCCTGGCCGCTCACCACGTGCTCTCTGTTGTTGCTGCGCTTGCCATTCCAGGAAGCGGGCCGCCTCCAGTAGCGTCTCTATACTCATCGCGCTGAGAGCTGCCGGGGGCGCGCCGGGGCCCAGGCTGCGGCCCGCAAGTCGGGCACAGGTCAGGCTGGCGGGCAGGCAGGAGGGAGGGATCACCTCCGGGGGGCGACAGGGCTGGGCAGAGCAGCGCACTCCACAGGGAAGAACGGGGGAGCACAGGAAGAAAAATCAATGTCTTCCAAAATATTTGCAAAATATAAATTTGCAAATTAAAAAAAAATGTGATGCAAAAAAAAAAAAAAAATAGGCGGCACTGCCTCTCTTCTTCTCTTCCCTCTCTTCCTCCCTTCCGATGCCTCCCGCCCCGCGGTCCCCGGGAGTCCCGCCGACAAGAAAGGGCTTTGCAACAAGATGGCGAGGAGGCACCGACACACACAACAAGGGAAGGAGCCGCGCTGCCCCCGGCCGCCGCCCCCGCTACTACACCGGGGCGGCAGACAAAGCCCGGACCGGAGCCCCCGCCCGCAGGGCCGTGGCGTCTCTTGGAGGGATGGGCGGGGGCCTACGTGAGATGCCCCGCCCACCACAGACGGCGCGCGCACACGTGGCCTGGGTGGGGGTGGGGATGGGAGATGATCCTGTTGGGTTTGCATGCTGTATTTCCGCTTTCCCACCTCGCTCCGCCCCGACTGCAAGCCACAAGTTGAGCAAGGTCTGCATATTTGGTCATTCACAACAAAATCTGTCCGGCTGGAGGAAGGGTGGAAAATTCAAGACTTAAGATAGCACAAATAAGCATATCCCAGGTGAGGGAAACTTTAGGATGGTGAGACTGGCCTGACCCCTGGGTCTCCGTCTCCACCCACACGCGACCTAAATCCCGCAACCACCCTGTTGTCGCAATTCCCCCGGGATCCGCCCCTGGGCGGAGCTGACAGCGGGAGACTGTCAGAGAATTGGCCAAGGAAGCGGAGTAGTGATCCGATTCCGCTTTTTGTCTCTGTTCCTCCCCCCGCAGTGCGTTCGCATCCCATTAGGCGACCTCACCGGGCCGCGGGCCAATGGGCGGGCAGGACAACACGGCATGGAGCGGCTCCACATGGACACCCCGCGCCGCCAGCCTTGTGTTTAAAGGGCCAGTGTGTGCAGCATCACATTCGCGGGTGCCGATAGGGCTACTGGGTGAACACAGGGTGGGACACCGAAAGGGGAAATCCCACAGTCGTGAGCTGGCCTACCCATTACTTTTTACTATCCTCTATCTAAAACCGTATCTTTCTCTTTCCTTCCTCTAAACTCTTGACATTGTCTACGCGTGTCGGATACCGATGGAGACTCCCAACTGTATCACCCCGAAGGCCACCTTTTGCTCTGGGGCCCGGACGGGGGTGGTTAAGACAAGGCTTCCAACAGCCCAGGCGAAGTGGGCGTGGCCTAGGTCGAGAACAACAACGTGGAGGGCGGAAGCCCGGCCCTCTTGGCGGCAGGGTGACCCAGGCAGCAGGCGGGGCGCGGGAACGGGCGCTGTTTCTGGTTTTAACCGCGCTGCCTAGGAAGGCGGGGACCCCCGGCTGGCGAGCCCGCGGGCTTCTCAGTGGTGCTGGTTTTTAGGGGCGTCTTCGGTACAGACTTTTAAGGTTGCCTCAGTTCTCTCAATTTACAGATAAGGAAACTGAGGCCCGGAATCGAGAAAGGACTGTTATTCACTGTTCCAGCGGCATCTTGCTCAGTGGGAAGGAGCATTTATCTCATATACCCCCAGGGACGACTTTTTGAATCCAGTACTGGGGTAGGGTCCCCAATTAGAAAAAAAAGCGGGGAATTAATATCAAACTGCTCACCCTGGAAGGGGGTCTTCCCTTTTCACGTTGTGATAGGGGCAACAAAAATCACCTTCTTCGGAAACCCAGCGCTGCTGTTTAGTTGCTTCAGTAGAGATCACACTAACCCCACTGGTACAATTGGTAGGGTCAGCTGAAGGCGTATTTGGGGCATCCTGGAGCATGTCCAATTCTGCTGTCCCAATGCTAGATGTAGGCACGTCAGTTCTGGCCCCGGAAGCCTTTCTTTGCTAACCAGTTTGAGAGGAGTGGGGCAATCCATCGCAGTGGTTTTAGGACTCCAAAACCTGGGTTGCACCACCACACAAGGCCAAAAAGCAAACCTCTATGAGGACGGGTGAGAGGGAGGCCATCCCGCCAATCCATCCCATCCACACTGCGCCCCCATAGGGAAGGTTCCTATTTGGGGGAATAACTGTAAGAGAGTTAGGCGCATAGAAAGCAAAAATGAATGCTTCCTGGCTTTGCTCTTTTCCTTTGAGGACATCATGGTGCATCCTAGTGAAAGTAAATCTGCATAAAAGATCCCAGTGAACAGGAAGAAGGGAGTTGTTTGCCAACACCAGTTTTTAAGGGGCTCTGATCTTTGCACTTTTAATGCCCCAGCATTTGGAGCTGAGCATGAAGAGCTCATTACACACACAAATGTCCAGGTGCCACTAACCATGCTTATGATGAACTGATACAAAGGGGGATTAGAACACAACAGCCAGGTTCCTCTCCATGGGATGAGTGCCCTTTTCCTGGGAGGCCCACATCTGTGCTATCCCTGATAATCCTTCAAGGTGTCTGCCGCTTGCTATCAGTATGGTTGAGCCTGGCTCACTTGTGCTGCTAGAAAAAATGAGAAATTTAAAGGCAATACATAGGGATCCTAAACAGTATGGATGGCCCATACTTGTACAATGATACAAGATTTTTTTGCCAGGGCTGGGTATGAACCCACCACCTCCAGTATATGGGGCCAGCACCCTACTTCTTTGAGCTACAGGCACCGCCCCAATGATACAAGATTTTTTTTCAGGCTGGGTATGGTGGCTCATGCCTGTAATCCCAGCACTCAAGGAGGCTGAGGCAGTGGATTGCTTGAGCTCAGGAGTTTGATACCAGCCTGAGCAAGAGTGAAACCCTGTCCCTAGCAACCCATTATGGTGGGTGTATGTAGTCCCAGCTACTTGGGAGGCTGAGGCAAGATGATTGCTTGAGCCCAAGTTTTTTCTTTTTTTTTTGCAGTTTTTCTTTGGCCAGGACCGGGTTTGAACCCGCCACCTCCAGCACATGCGGCCAGCACCCTACTCCTTTGAGCCACAGGTGCTGCCCAAACCCAGGAGTTTGAGGTTGCTGTGAACTACGAAGCCGTGGCACTCTACCCAGGGCAAAAGAGTGAGACTGTCTCAAGGGGGAAAAAAAAACTTTTTTTCAACTTTACATTGTTGCAAAAGTACTATGCATTCAGTAGGCTCCTCAATTTAGGATACGGTGATGTCTGATTAAGTTCATCATAAGTCAAGGCACATATACATAATAGTAACCTGAGATAATGCTGTTAACCAAGTTCTCATTTTGTTTGGGATCAGCAGTGTAGCATTCTGCACACAGCACTATATAGTCTCCATTCCTGCCTTCCTCAGGTAGGTGAGGCTCTTGTACAGCCCTAGAGTCTCTGCTAGAGGCTGAAATCCAATTTTTCTCACTCTTCTTGTGAAGCCCCAGTTCTATCTCATTAAGTAGGCACCTCTCTGAAAAGTAGTATTGTGAAGACAACTTTTCCTTCAGCTGGGGAAGCAGGAGATAAAAGTGGGGTGAACACAGATTTGAATGTTGGCCTCTCCCTTGCCCCCAATATCCCATCTGCTCCAGAGCTTAGTGGAGATGCCTGCTATTTAAAACAAACAGCCTTACTGGCTTCACATGATCATCTGTTTATTTGGGTCATGTGGGGACAGCAGCCAGGGGATGTTAGGCAAAAGCAAGGGTTTAGAAAGGAACCTGTTTCTGGGCCTCTTGTTGCCTACAGAAGCCTGAAAATGGCCCAGAAGAATCTCTCATCAACAAAGGTTTCCCCAGTTGGGGAAGTGACAGTGGGAGGAGGAGATACCTGTAAATAAAGGGGAATGAGTGGGAGGGCTGTTTAACATTTTTAGCTCCAGCTTCCTGTTCCAAGGGGGTGGGGTTGGGATGGGGGAGAAGCTGGCAATTGTATTCACTCAAAAGAAAGCGAACATAAGTCATTTTGGCTTTAGCAGAAAGGTTAGCAGGTTTTGGGAATGATCCAAAGGCCAGCAGGCCAGCCATCTCCAAAAAGTTGTTCCTAAAATTGCCCCCCTACCTGTGAGGCAGGGAAAACCTGGGTCATCCATCATTGTTCTTGTTCTCATGAGCAGGTTTCTGTTTTCAGTTTTCTTCCTTGTCTTGTGTACTCAATGCCCAGTTCAAATTCCATAGTATCTCCCAGCTTTTTAATATTGTGAGACAGACACATGCCTTTAGTGAGATTGCCCATCACCCCACCACTCACCCCAACAAAGTGCTAGACATACAACTCCAAGAGCTATGAAAATCAGTTTCTGACCCCTATAAAGCCTAAGCAACCAAATGGGGGAAAGAGGGTGAAGCCAGAAGTACAGATATTCACAGTAGATCCTGGAAGATTTCCCAACCCTTCAGGTCTTGACTTATCTTTTGCAAGTGGCATTAGGAGCTTTGTAACTATCATACTTCAAAGAAGATCACAGGGAGAGGCTCGGTGCCCGTAGCTGGCCACATACACCATGACTGGAGGGTTTGAACCTGGCCTGGGCCTGCTAAACAACAATGACAACTGCAACAACAACAAAAAAAATAGCAGGGTGTTGTGGTGGGTGCTTGTAGTCCCAGCTACTTGGGAGGCTGAGGCAAGAGAATCACTTAAGCCCAAGAGTTGGAGGTTGCTGTGAGCTGTGACGCGATAGCACGCTACTGAGGGTGACACAGTCAGACTCTGTCTCAGAATTTTTTTTTTTTTTTTAATAATTGATTATTTATTTATTTAGTGTGTGTGTGGTTTTTGGCCAGGACTGGGTTTGAACCCACCACCTCCAGTATATGGGATTGGCGACCTACCACTTTGAGCCACAGGTGCCGCCCCTCTGTCTCAGAATTTAAAAAAAAAAAAAAAAATCACAGGGAGAAATTTAGCTGTGGGGGTGAAAGGTAGAGACAAAAGACCAGTATATGCAGGGACATACCAGACAACATTCATTCACAAATATATCCCTGTAGCCAAGGCCAAGTGACCTTTGGTAAGCCAGACTGGGGTAAAAGGTCACAGAGCAGAATTCAACACCACAGTTTTACTTGGAAAAGGTTAGCTTTGCTTTCTACCATCATGCTGGATGCACCACAAGTGATAATATGACCATGTAAAGACTCAAAGAGTACTAATTTACTCATTTCAGAAGGTATAGTCAGCCCTCTGTACCAATGGGTTTAACGTCCTCAAACTCAACCAAGGATCAAAAATATTTAGGAAAAAAGGCCAGGCGCAGTGGCTCTTGCCCATAATCCTAGCACTCTGGGACGCTGAGGCGGGTGGACTGTTTGAGCTCAGGAGTTTGAGACCAGCCTAAGAAAGAGCAAACCCCCATCTCTACTAAAAAAAGTAGAAAAACTGGCCAGGCATACTGACAGGTACCTGTAGTCCCAGCTACTTGGGAGGCTAAAGAAAGAAGATTGCTTAGCCCAAGAGTTTGAGGTTGCTGTGAGCTATGATGACACCATGGCACTCAACCCCAGGGTGACAGAGTGAGACTCTGTCCCAAAAAGAAAAAAAAAAAGTAGAAAAATTAGCTTGTATGGTGGTACACACCTATAGTCCCAGCTACTTGGGAGGGTGAGGCAGTAGGATCACTTGAGCCCCATGAACTTGAAGTTACAGTGAGCTATGATAATGCCACTGTATTCTAGCCTGGGCAACACAGTGAGACTCTATCTTTAAAAAAAAAAAAAAAAAAAAAACAAAAAACAAAAAAATCAGTACAGCACAACTATTTACATAAAATTTATATTGTATTAGGCATGATAGAGATGATTTAAAGTACACAGGAGTATGTACAAACTATACCTTTCTATATTTATTCGGGACTCAAACAAGCTCAGATTTTGGTATCCTCAGGGTCCTGGAATAAATTCCCCCTTGGATACTGAAGAATGACTGTAATCATATCTTTCTACATTCTATAAGAAGTTAAGTGTGGCTCAGTGCCTGTAGGTCAGCAGCTAGGGCTCTAGCCACATACACCAGAGCTGGCAAGTTTAAATCCAGCCCAGGTTTGCCAGACAACAATAACAACTACAACCAAAAAATAGCCAGGCATTGTGGTAGGCTCCTGTAGTCCCAGCTACTTGGGAGGCTGAGGCAAGAGAATCACTTGAGCCCAAGAGTGTGAGATTGCTTTGAGCTGTGACACCACAGCACTCTACTGAGGGCGACACAGACTTCTAAGAAATCAAGTGGATTTAAGGCTAGGTAAGCCAGCTGAAACTGATTCTTTTTTTTTTTTTCCCTCACTATGTTGCCCTTGGTAGAGTGACACAGCATCCTGTGGTAGAGGAGCTCACAGCAACCTCCAACTCTTGGGCTTAAGCAATTCTCTTGCCTCAGCCTTCCAAGTAGCTGGGACTACAGGCACTGGCCACAACACCAGGCTATTTTTTGGTTGTAGTTGTCATTGTTGTTTGGCAGGCCCAGGCAGGGTTCGAACCTGCCAGCTCTGGTGTATGTGGCTGGCGCCCTAGCTGCTAAGCTACAGGCGCCAAGCCTGAACCTGATTCTTGACAACCCCAGAGTGACAAGGAGCAGAATTCTGAATGACTGACAGAGGTGTTACAGAACTTTTCACCCCCAGGTTTTGTCAGAGGACCTTCCTAAACCCACAAATCAGGTACAATCAAGTTCCACCTTCCTATTCCTGTACTTCCTCCTTTTCATAGCCTCATACAATGCCATGGCCGGAAGAAGTGAGATCACCTAGTCCCAAGAAAATGTGTCTTATCCAAGGTTGTAAAGCTGCCAAGTGTCAGCTGGGTTGAGAAGTGGCCTGGTCCTCTTTCAGTGGGCCAGCCCAGCCTGGGGAAGTGCTATCAATGTGGGTCCAGAGTCCCCTTCATTCATGGAGATGAGTGAAAGTAGGGAGAGACCTTGTGCCCTCCCGAAGACATTTACTTTGCTTAGTGGTGCCCAATGAACAAGTTGGAGTGAAAAAACAAGGAAAAGAGAATTATACTTGGGATCAAGAAACTCAGATGATGTCAGGGACACTGTTCTGCCTCAGGCCACTGTGAGGAACTGAGAGCTTCTGGGTAGGCAGCTGTTCCTTACTGGTGCCTATGTCTGGCCTGAAAAGGTGACTGGGGGAAAGAGGCAGATTTCTATCCAGGCAATCACTATGGGTGTGGACACTGAGTAATAAGGAAAGAAACGCAGTTCAGAAGCAAAAAGGGAGGAGCCATGTCCTCTGAGCCAGGCAACCCAAGCAGCTAGGAGAGCTGTGGATGACAGTGGGTCAGAGCCTGGGCAGGAGAAAGCTTATTGAATAGAAAGGCACAAGGGGAAGGATGAGGACCTCAGTTTTGCCTATGAAGAAAAAAAAGAGGTGGCTTTACAACAGTAAATTAATCCAGGTCAGAGGAGTAGGACATGGCAGAAGTTATGAGTCAAGAGAGGTGGAGCCCAGTAGTGTCAAGAGCCAGCTGGGTCATGCAGGCTGATAGGGAAGGCCCCTCCCAGGGCAGAGGGGCTGGAATGCAATCAGCCCTCCAGGAAAGGACTAAGGTCTACCACCCCAGCAACCCAAGTGGATACTTCAAAACAAGGTTGTAGGGTCAAGTCTCCAAAACCCAGCAGATCAGCTCCCTACACCAGTAACTGATGCTCTCTCAGAAGATCAGGCAAGGCCCTCGGCAGTGGTCTGCCACTAACTGGACTGCCCAGAGTAGAGGCCTTCTATCCAGTTGGCTCAGTTCCTCGTGCACCACCAGTAAGATCTCTTACTGAGGACCCAGGGCCCAGTAGAAGAGTCTACACTGGAGGTGGTGGCTGTGATAGGACATAATCCATCCCTCAGCCAGTTCTAGTCCCTGTCCCTATGAGAGACATCTCAAAGAGAAGTGCTAGACAGTTTACCAGCCATCTCTCTAGTTACTCTGTGATTACTCTGTACCACCTGTAAACACGCTTACTGCCATGTGTCCAGGGCTTCATGAAGCATATGTAACTCACACATCTCTTGAGCTATCCTGACCTAATAAAACACCATGCCCCCAGGGGAATAAGTTTTTTCTAGTGTGGCAGTCAATGTGGTAAACACAGGTCCTTAAAGTTAACACCATATACCAACATAAATTCAAGCACAAATGTAAAAACAAAATCAAAATAGTCATAATAAAACGCAGGTGAGCATTTTTATGCTCTAGAGATGGTGAAACAGTTTTCTACCCATAAAGGCAAATAAAGAAATATAATGGCACAGTATGATAGATTTGATTACCTCTAAAAGTTTGTTCCTAACTGTAAAATAAAAGGATCACTTAAAAAAAGGAAAAGGAAAATGATAAAATGGAAGTCTTAGCAAGATGTGCCCTTGCAATTCAGTAAGAGAAGGAACACTTGGATAGAAAAAGGAATAGAACAGAAATTCAAAGTTTATAAAACAATAAATATATGAAATAATATATATAACACATGTATGTCTAAATACATGAAAACCTTTGAGCTTGCCAACCAAAATAAAATTCAAACAATGAAATAATTTCTACCCTACCAATTGATAAATTTTTTTAAAAAAGTAGCTTCCTAGTGCTGTCAAAGGTATGGTAAAACCAGGCACACATGGAAATGTAAACTAGCACAACCTCTGTAGTGAGCAAATTGGCAATATATTCTAAGAGCCTTTAAAAGAACCGTATCTTTTGCCTCAGTAATTATTATTACTATTACCGTATATACTCGAGTATAAGCCGAGTTTTTTCGGCACAAAATTTGCCGAAAAACCCAAACTCAGCACAAAATTTGTGCCGGGAAAAACTCGGCTTATACTCGAGTATATATGTTTGTTTTTTTTTTTTTTTTGGCCATCAAGTTTCATTATGTCGCCCTTGGTAGAGTGCTGTGGCATCACAGCTCACAGCAACCTTCAACTCCTGGGCTTAGGCAATTCTCTTGCCTCAGCCTCCCAAGTAGCTGGGACTATAGGCGTCTGCCACAATGCCTGGCTATTTTTTTGTTGCAGTTGTCGTTGTTTAGCTGGTCCGGGCAGGGTTCGAACCTGCCAGCCTTGGTGTATGTGGCTGGTGTCGTAACCATTGTGCTATGGGCGCTGAGCCTTGCCTCAGTATTCTTAAACAAATTTATACTAAAGAAAAATGCATAAAGATTTTAATACAAAAATATTTACTGTATATACTCGGGTCATACAGGTTGATTCGGTGATTGTGATTTAGCTTGATTACCTGTTAAGCTACAGTTTTCTGCACTTTATTTAAAGTTTTAAAGTTGTTGTTGCTAGTTTAGTTTTTCTTTAGCAATAAATATTGAAAAGCATTTAACCTACTGATTCCTCAATTATTGTAATTGTTTTGGGTATATATTTTTACTTTTGAAATTTACCAGTGGCTGCTATATTTTCCACCTCGGCTTATACTCGAGTCACTAAGTTTTCCCAGTTTTTAGGGTAAAATTAAGGGAGGTCGGCTTATACTCGAGTATATATGGTACCAAACCATAAGACAGGATTGTTAGCACACCAAGAAATCCACAGTGGTATTTTGTCTTTGGGCACTGTGATTACTGGTAATTTTTATTTTCACAAGTTTACTGACCCATATATTAGTTTTATAATCAGAAAAAAGTTACCACACTGTATTGCTAAATGAAAAAGATTATATAGCAATAATGTACAATGATTTCACATTTTCTGTGTAAGAAAATATATGAGCATATAAAAATACTAAGAACAAAATATAAAATAATTTCATTTGAGTAATGGAATTATAGTTTTATTCATTATTTTCTCAAATTTTTAATAATGAAAAGAACTGCTTTTATAAAATGAAACCATCAAAACGGGAAAAGGTTGGCCTGTGTCTTATCAGAAATGGCCTCCCATTCTTTGGGATCTTATGCCTCTTGAACTTGGCTAACTCACCTTTGGCTATGGGTCTACTTCCCATCCTAGTCTTTCTTCTGAAAGCGCCTGGGTCAGCCACCACAGCAGGTGTCTTCGTTTGTTTTTTTCCCCCAGCATATCTAATCTGCTCATCCTGCTGCTTTACTCTGAAGATCCCAAGATTGTTAAAGCTACTCTTACAGTCCAGAAGAGCCATGAGGAACCACATTAAGGCAGCAGCACCAGGGAAGTGGACAGGTCGAGCTGCGCTGGGGAGAGATTTCTAAGGTGCCATTGGTAGGATTTAGTGGAAGACTTTGGTGCTGTGTAGAAAAGGAGAGGGGAAGAGCAGAGATTTAGCATCTGAAAAGGTGGGTGGATGGTGATTAAGACACAGGATAAGTAGCCAAGACCAGCAGGTGAGTGTTGATGACCAGGGTCGTGGGGAAGACATCTAGTAGGTGGCTAGGTCAGTAGGTGCTGCAAATTAAGGAAAGCTCTGGATTTGGGCATGACGAATGTATGGGTGAATAGCAGCTGAAGTCACTGGGGTGGACAAAAATCAGCAGAAGTGGGAGAAAAAGAGCAAGCAGGCCCATTAACAGAATCCTTGGGATTCTCCCGTTAAGAGGTGGGAAGAGACCTGAAAAGGAGGCGAGGCAGCAACCAGGCCAGCAGCTAAAGTGAAGCAGAGTAAAGGGAGGCAGCAAACATACAGGCAGCTCTTATCACCCCATGGGAGAAGAGGTCACAAAGTAATGATTTACTGTAGTTTTACTATGGAGTAAAGTAGCAGCATGAATAGACTTGTCAGGATTCAGAATTAAGTAAATTTCTCGGCTTTCCTCAAAAACATCAGAACGTCCAACAACCCTAGGCATTGCTAGTAGTATGGCAATGCCAGCAAGAGTTGAATGAAACTTATTCCCCTTTAGCTTGGGCGAGAATTCTTTCCCTTCTTGCTTAGCCCCTGGTGGAGCAGATGAGGAAATGTTTTTGTATCTGTACTGGTCCAGAGCTTACTGGCCAAAGTTTGGCCCAAACAGCTCCCAAACAGATCCACATTTGGCCCTGACGGCAGGAATCTTAGGACAAATGTGTCTGAAATAAGCATCCTACATTAGACCAGATCAGGACTCCCCTTTTCCCAGCAGGAGACACAATGTCTCCAAATGGCAGATCTCCAGGAGGAGGTCCCTGCTCTGCAGTGCTCGCTGGGTAGCTGCCTCTTTCTGGACTGCAGCAGCACACGGTACCATTTCCCTAGGGTATAACCGGTTGCCAGAGCCAGCCAAACCCACAGCTGGGAATTTCTTGGCTCTGGTTTCTACATCTCTGGGGCTACATTCCCTGAATGGGTCTACCAGATGGCAGGGAGCCTTTGCTTTTCCCCACATTTACATGCGTTCACATGGCCTCACTGGGGAAGAGGACTGCTGTTTTTCTGACAATTGCTACCTTCTCCAGCAAGCTCAAAAAGCAGGTTAGTTTAGTGTTGTTCTGTAAGTGAAATATTTGGAGCTGCCTTATTAAAAAAAGAACTAAACCTCTTCTATTGTTACATAATTATGTATTGTTAAAGAGTCATTACTAATTATCAGTTATTTCACATTGATTCTGGTCCAACATGTGCTTTCACTAACTACTTAATTATGTACACTACTGCCAAATACAAAACTCTGTGAAGATTTGGTAGTATGAATTAAGAACTAATTGTAAGTAATTTCACTTACTGAATCTTACTTATTGATCAAAGGCTGGAAAATATTACCATAAAGTAATATTTGTGAAGTTGGGTAAGAGAAGCTTTTTCTCTTACTCAACTGAATATCCTTCCCTACAGGTGGGTCAAATGAGTCTGGAAGAACATTTCCATCTTAAGTCTGGCACTTGTCATAGAATTCTGACATTTGGCACAAGATCCCAGCCTGAGCTTCTTGGACCTGGGTTCAAATCTCATTTCTGTGACTTGGATTTATAGATGACCTTAGGGCAAGTCATATAAGTTTTCTGAACTTCCATTTCCTTTAGCTATCACAAAGGGACACCACGCCACCTGACAGGGTTAGTAAATGAGACATGTAGAAGATAAACAATCTCATATCAGTTCTCTGTTCCTCCCTCCATGTTAGTATGGATTTTGCTCCTGGTCAAAAGGTGGTACTCTACACCTCATTTATATGCCTACAGTCTGGGCCTTTTCATCTGAGTCCAAAGGCAGATTTTCTGACAGAAATCAAAAACTCAAAGAAGAGATGAGCAAGCAGAAAAGCCTGCTCTTTGTTTATGCCTTTGCCGGGGTGTTTTGAGCCTTCTATCACATAAGTACTGCTACAACTCTGTGCAGCAAGAATCCCTTATCTTTTTTACATGAGGAAGCCAAGGCCTAGTAAAACAAGACTTACCCTCTATGAGGAATGGAACTGCTCTTTTCTTTCGTTCCCCTAGGGTAGCTGGAAAACTGTCCTGGATTTATACATCCTTTGTCTTCAGAGCATCATACACAAGCCTATTCTGCCACATATAACTGAGCTTTCTGCTCCACCCCTTCTCCTATACTTCTCGGGCTCATAGCAAGCACTCACGATCCTCTACTTACCTGAAAAAAGCCTAGAATCCCTGATGTTTCTGCTTACATTCAGAGAGGTAGGTAAGCTACACCTCAGAGGGCATACACATACAGAGGTGCAAGAGCTTCACTCAGTCACAACATTGTTCCGTAGACTAAAAAGCACAACCTTCAACAGGCAGCATTAGCTGTTCCAAAATGGAGCATTAGCTGTTCTAACCAGCAATTAAAAAAATAAACCGCTGTTTTAGTCATTTGGGTGAGTCACAGCAGAGGATCTGAATGTCTTCATAGAGCAGAGCAGAGCGGTGTATGTGTGACGCCCCATTGTTAGTGGGGTGAGCCCTGTGCAGGGCTTTCTAATACTGTACTGGCATTGCCCAAGAGGTGTACACTTGGGATTATCAGAAAGGTGCAAGACCATCAATGCCCTGCTCCATGAGGCAGACGCCAACGTGTTCAATTAAGCCTCTTCTTACTTTTTTCTGAGGCTAATGTGCATTGGCAAACCAAATCTCCTGAGCACCAACTTCCCTAAAATAACATGTCAAGTCCCTTTTCTCGGGGAACCCCCTGGATGGTTATAAAACTGACACACCTTTTGAGACTTTCCATCCTCTGGAGGGCTCCTGACTTAGTTTTCCAAACTCAACCTTCTTCCTCCTGATATGCAAAACTGTTGAGTGGCCACCCACAACATCAGATCCTATACGTAGATGGAACTTCGTGAGCCCACACAGACCCCTGGGTTTGTAGTATACACATATTCTACACAGAAACACCTCTTGTGAGGTACAAGGCCTAAATAACCTACATAACATACACCACACACAACCCTCACCAACTTCTGATGTAAACACATTACATGCCTGTTAGTCAGCTAACTAGATAAACCAAACAAGAATCGACAAAAGAACATTAAAAACTGTTCTTAAAGATCTCTATGTTACTCTTCTTGGAACAAAAGGGTTTTGAAAATTTAACTATTCTAAGATAACTAAACTTTGCTCTTCCAAGTATCCCCTTTAACTAGATAACAATGAAAAGTTGATCCAAAGGACTAGCCCGACCTAGATATATTCTAGAGTAGAAGGGCAGATGAAAAGAAGAGGAAAAATAGTCAACTGGGAACATACACCTACAGAACATTATATGGTTGAAAGGAATTATGCCAGATTAAAAAAAGACCATGGATGTATTTTTTCCTTCTACCTTTATTTTTCAAATTTCATTTATGTGAAAAACGTAAGCGTTTACATAAAAATACAAATCTGGGTAACAACTGGCTGTTTCAAGAAAATACTATAGACATGATTCTACTCCCACAAGGATGTTAAGCTGTTTGATAAAAGGTCCAAAGATGCCCCCATGTGGCTACAGAGGGAAATAGTGTGGATTAAGGAAGATGGAAGGGCTCTGGCAGCTAGTCAGGAACTCAACAACTCGCTTATTTTAAAAGGCCTTGGATTTTCCAGCTTTTGCATCTTTTCCACACTTTGCAGCTTCACCATTCCTACCAGGTTCGAGTATGCACATGGTAAGCTTTGATTTCCATCAAGAGAAGAAAACATTTTTTGTTTTTAAAAAGGTATACTAATTTGTATGAAGCCCTGAGATCAGCTGACATGCCACCACCACAGAGCTGCCAGCCCAAGTAGGACAAGCAGCAAAGCTCTGGTGTGGCAACTGTTGGGCAAGGATGTGGGGGGAAGGAACCAAATGGATGGAAGCAAAGCAGATTCCAAGGAACAAAAACAGCTTTAGTGCACCTCAGAAAACAAGCCCAGCTTTTGTTCCCATTTTAGTTATCAAAAGATCACAAGCCAATTTTAGGGACCAGAATAGAATTTAAGATAATTCCACAAGGATTTATTTTCATGCCAATCCACCAATCATGAATGTGACCTGTTGACACTCATGGACAGCATCACTCAACATAGAAAAAAGATTCTATCTGCCCATACTATATATGCTGGAGGTAGCATTATCACACATCACACAGTTATCAAGCATACGCATGAACACAATTTGTAGATGACCTTTTAAAGTGTTTTCAATGTTCTCTCATTAGATATCCTAAGAAACAGGCTATTCTTCTCAAAAAAGGAAATGATGACATCCAAATGCAAGGAAGGCACTCATAGCTCTAGTATTCCTAACACTCTGGAAGTCTCCCTTGTCACATAATTTTTAAATTCAAAAATCGTTAGATTAACACCTATAAAACTTCCTCCAGGACACCAAGCCTTAAATCTAGGGACTAAAATATATACAGAAACAGATATACATTTTGTGCCTCTAACTACACAGTACCGTATATACTCGAGTATAAGCCGAGTTTTTTCGGCACAAAATTTGTGCCGAGTTCAGGTTTTTCGGCACAAATTTTGTGCAGGAAAAAACTCGGCTTAAACTCGAGTATATACGGTATATTCTCTGGGAATCCCTAAAACTAAGGCCAGTACTGTGCCAGAAAGATGTACTGAAAAGGCAGGAAGGCCAGGTGTGGTGTCTCACGCCTGTAGTTCCAGCGCTCTGGGAGGCCGAGGCGGATCGACTGCCTGAGCTCAAAGGTTCGAGACCATTCTGAGCTGGAGTAAGCCAGAGTGAGACCCCATCTCTACCAAAAACTCGGGCATTGTGATGGGCATCTGTAGTCCCAGCTATTTGAGGGGCTAAGGGCAAGAGAATCGCTAAAGGAAGAAAAAAATAAAATAAAATAAAATAAACCCTTAAAACTAAGATGAGTGAAAACAACAACAAAAGACTAAGATGAGTGAAAGCCAGTTGAAAGCAAAATTTTAAAAAAAGAAAAGGCAGAAGTATAACCACTGTTAGAACATGGACGACAAGACGTTAAATGAAACAAAGCATAGTATGAAGCTGAATATATAAAGTCAAAACCACACACTCACACACCCCCATCTGCAGGAAGCCCAGACAAAAACACAAATACCAATAGTGGTTATGTGAGAGAGGACTGAAACTGGGAGTGAATTTGGTGTAGTTTTTTATTTTTTTAGAGAAAGAGTCTCACTTTGTTGCCCTCGGTAGAGTGCCGTAGCATGACAGCTCACAGCCATCTCCCGCTTTTGGGCTTAGGCGATTCTCCTGACTCAGCCTCCCGAGTAGCTGGGACTACAGGTGCCCACCACAATGCGTGGCTATTTTTTTGTTGCAGTTTGGCTGGGGCCGGGTTTTAACCCACCACCCTCAGTATATGGGGCCAGCACCCTACTCACTGAGCCACAGGCGCCACCTGAATTTGTTGTAGTTTTTTGACTTTTCATTTTTCTAAATCTTCATTGATGAGCATGTGCTACTCTTTCATAATAAAACAAGCAACAATAAGTACTTACTACTTACTAAGTAAATATTTGCCACTTAAGTCAATTATCCTAAAACTCTATCGAGAAAACTAGGTTTAAGTCCAGCATATGATGCCATTTTTTTTTTAGGGAGTTTTACTGTGTCGCCCTCGGTAGAGTACTGTGGCATCACAGCTCGTAGCAACCTCCAACTCTTGGGCTTAAGCAATTCTTTTGCCTCAGCCTCCCAAGCAAATGTGGTATTAATCAGAGCTAACTACACCAGAACGGTATGGGGCAGTAGAGCAGAAAATTATTCTGCTTTGTGGGGGAAATCCAAAGCCTTGGACTGAATCCTGGCTCTGTGTGACCCTGGGTAATAGTTTCCTCATCCTGTCAAATGAATGGTTGGACGAAAACAGGGGTTCTTAATCCTTAGTGGATTACTGATCTATGTCATGTACCCTAGAGGAACAAATATATATGCTCACAGGCCTTTCAGAAGTAATTCCAGGAAGCTTCTAGATTCTCTGGAGGTCACGGACCAGTTTAAGAACAATGGTTAATATGCTCTCTTCTCTAGCACCACCTCCAGGGGGAGGCATACTAGTTGCATTTCTTGTATCTCCGCTGAGGGCCTGATCTAGCTACTGCCAAGATATGCAAAGGTTATCCATCAGCTTTCTGCCCTAACCAGCAGTCACCTCTCAAAAAGGTGGCCTAACGACCCACCTGTAGTCATCTTTGCAGATGGCAAGGAGCTCCGGCACCATATTAAAAGGTTTTAGTCTTGGGTGGCGCCTGTGGCTCAGTGGGTAGGGCACCGGCCCCATATACTGAGGGTGGCAAGTTCGAACCTGGCCCCAGCCAAACTGCAACAAAAAAATACCCAGGTGTTGTGGTGGGCGCCTATAGTCCCAGCTACTTGAGAGGCTGAGCCAAGAGAATCACCTAAGCCCGGGAGTTTGAGGTTGCTGTGAGCTGTTGACACCATGGCACTCTACCCAGGGGGTTAAAATGAGACTCTGTCTCAAAAAAAAAAAAAAAAAAAAAGATTTTAGTCTAAACAGAACCCTATGCTTCTGATGTAAAAATTAACCTATGAAAGTCAAACACAGTAGAGGGTTATAAAGAGACCAAAAGAACAAAGAGATTAGAGGTTATTTCTGCTGAACCCTGTCATTCTGATTAGCAGCATGTTTTAAGGACATAGATGGTGACCCTGCCTCAGAATTCTCCAAGGTGAATAGGTAAGCACAGAGAGGATTACAAGTGGAGTCACAAAATGCAGAATTTGATCAGCAACACTATCTGCCAATAGATGAGACTTGGGCAAGCTAAGTACTGTATGTAATCTCTTAATCCATTTCTCATTTCTGTCATCAATCACCCACTCAGAGCCAAGAAAATATCTTCCCTAACTCCGGGATTCAAACAGGAATGATAGTTTTCAATTTTGAATATTCTTATGTTGAAAACAAAGTAAGTTTCATTTCTAATATTGAAACAAAAGTTATTCAGCAGTAAAAGTGCTATAAAATGGTGCTTTCAACAGGCTGGAGCGGGGTATGGGTGTATTTCTTGTGTTTCAGTCACATCTAGGAGTTTTGCTTACCTAATTCTGCTTTTGAAATAAACATCAAAATAGGAACGTACCATTCCCCATCAGCCCTTGGTCTTGGCATTACAAAGTTTTCCTCCCAACTCTCCCACTGGGCCAGTTCTTTTCTCGGGACTGATGCAGGGTTAATCATTCATATGAACCCACAGTGAGTAGATTCAATCTTGAAGGGTGACCTAGAAGAGAGAATCGGGGCCTGTCTTCCCCGGTATACACTGCCAATTGTAGGCCAAGAGAGCCACCCCTCCTCAAAAAGAACTCCCTGGTGAAAAAGAACAGTGTTGCCTGGGCCAGACTCCACGAACAATCCTTTTGGCCTCAGAGAAGCAGTACAAAGCTGAAGGGTCCAGCTTAAGGCAGCTTTAAACCCCTCATGAGTTTACTGATGGCTTTCTATTGTTACTGATAGAATTCTTTCTCCTGAACTATCATACTACAACCAACTCCTTGTGACCTTAAAAAAAGCGTGGTAGAGAGAGGGTGGGTTTAAAAATGAATTGGTTTCTGTTTTAGGGTTTTTTGTTTGTTTGTTTGTTTTTAACACCACATAATGCTTCTAATGGGCCAGAGATAGAATTCCTCTTGCCACCCTAGAGGACACTCCAAAGCAAGCTGCTTTATAGACACTTTTCAGCTATGCCAAGAGTCTGGCATTAACTAGCCACAAGCCTAAAAATTTGGTTACGTATGTATGTGCAAAGCTGGTTCATCAAATCCCTGTTCTGGCCCTCCACCCAATGCATTTCAACTAAGGTGTCATCCACCTCCTTCTTAACATTTATCAAACACTTAAACAGGTAACGTCCAGCCACTCCTTGGAGATGTTTCCCCCTTTCAGCTGCTGTGTTGCTGAACTGCTCAGAAACCTCTTGGTCCTGGGCTCCATTGCTAGAGCCTTTACAACCTTCCAAAACCTCCATCCCTCCCTTTTCCTCACTCCTTTCATCCTCCATGGGTTCTGCGTTTTCCTCCTGGCAAAATGATTCCTGGTGTGGGCAAAGGCCCTCAACAGTGGCAGGCTCGCCTTCCCTAGGCGCAGGCCCACACAGGGCGCTCTCCTGGGAATCCTTGACTAATTCTTGGCTATTGCCAGACTCTTTAGGGGTGGACTTTTTCTCTTCCAAGGCTTGGATGACATCCTCAGGAGCTCTAGGAACTTCTCTCAATTGTCTCACTCGCTCTCTTCTCTTTCTCCTTAAATGAACCCAAGAGTTTTCTATGGCTGTTAGGAAAAGGCTAAGTTCCTCTTTTCCACAGGGAACTCGTTTATGCTGGACCTATTTGGAGAAAAACAGAATTTTATAGGAAAAACAGAATTTTATAGGAAATCACTTTCCCCTGATCTTCAAACTTCCTTTAAAAAGAAGAAAGAATGGCTTGGCACCTATAGCTCAAGCAACTAGGTTGCCAGCCACATACAGCAGAGCTGGAGGGTTCGAATCCAGCCCAGGCCTGCTAAACAACAATGACAACTACACCCGCCAAAATAGCGGGGCATTGTGGCAGGTGTCTATAGTCCCAGCTACTTGGGAGGCTGAGGCAACGCTTAAACCCAAGAGTTTGAGGTTGCTGTGAGCTGTGATGCCACGGCACTGTACCGAAGGGGTTAAAATGAGACTCTGTCTCAAAAATAAAAAAAAAAGAAGACAAGAAAAGAATGCTGGGTATAGTAGGTCACACCTGCAATCCCAGCACTCTGAAGGCTGAAGTGGATGGACTGGACTGCTTGAGCTTAGGAGTCTGAGACCAGTCTGAGCAAGAGCAAGACTTCATCTCAACAAAAAAAAAAAAAAAAAAAAAGAAAGAAAAACTAGCCGGGCATTATGGCAGCTTGTACACCCAGTTACATGGGAGGTTGAGGCAAGATAATCGCTTAAGCCCAAGAATTTGAGGTTGCTATGAGGTATGATGACAAAGCACTCTACCCAGGAGGAGAGAGACTCTGTATCAAAAAATAAATAAATAAGTAAAATAAAATATATAAATATAAAATAGACTTGGCGTCCACAGCTCAGTGGTTACAGCGCCAGCCACATACAATGAGTCTGGAGGGCTCATACCCAACCCAGGCCAGCTAAACAACGACAACTACAATAAAAAAATAGCCAGGCTTTGTGGTGGGCGCCTGTACTCCTACCTGGGAGTCTGAGATAAGAGAAATGCTTAAGTCCAAGAGTTTGAGCTTGCTATGACCTGTGATGCCATGGCACTCGACCAAGGGTAACATAGTGAGACTCTATTTCAAAAAAACAAAACAAAAAAACATAACTAACTAAATAAAAAATAAATAGAAAAGAAAGATTATTATGAGTACTTCAATATGATTATCAGATACCTTCAGATCAGTGAGAATTTTTTCGATCCATGTTGTGACGACGACAATGCCTTCCACTGTTTCAGAACCCAAGGATGATGCTTTGAGGGATAATTCTTTCATCACAGATGCCAACACGACAAATGTAATGGGTTTCCTTGGTTTCTCTAATTTTCTTCGCTTACTTGGTGGTGACTGAAAGAAAAAGAAAGCATGAAGAAGAGAAGAAAGTTATCCAGATAATTAAATTCCATGCGTCATTAATAGACTCAACTAGAGAATTTTCCATAACTTCTGCTACCAATCATAGAGTAAAAAAATACCAGCAAAGGCCTTTGTCTGTGCTATTTTCCATACTTAAAACTATCCTGCAAGATAGCTTTATCATCTCCCCACTTTACGAAAGAGAAATACAGGAAGGCTGGCTACGTAATTAGTTCAAGGTCACACAGCTAGCAACTGAAGTTAGGATTTAAACACCCTACCCAAGTTTTTTCCAAGCATATCATGCTGTCTCTCTTCTGGCTATTAGTATATAACTCCTCCAGCTGCCAATTTTTTTTTTTTTTTTTAAGCAGAGTCTCATTCTGTCACCCTGGGTAGAATGCATGGTGTCACAGCTCATAGCAACCTCAAACTACTGGTTCAAGCAAATCTCCTGCCTCAGCCTCTGAGTAGCTGGGACTACAATTAGTTGCCTGCAACAACACTCTGCTTGTTTTTTCTATTTTTAGTAGAGATGGGCTCAGGTTGGTCTTGAACTCCTCTAAGTTCAGGCAATCCACCCACTTTGGCCTGCAGAGTGCTAGGATTACAGGTGTGAGCCACCATGCCTGGCCTCAACTAGCACTTTCAATATATACTTGCTAAGGCTTGAAGTAAAGCTGTTGATGAACTGCATCTTGTGAGATCACATGCAAAGAATGACCAGAGCCACTGAGATGACATGAATACAGGGGAGGACTGCTGAATCTTGGCTGATGTTAGAACAAAGCCAGTGGTTACCTGAGCATTGCCAGGCAGCTAGGGAGGGGGTACCAGTACTTACAAGAAAAATAAAATTTGCAAGCTGTTTCCATGAAAATCAAGCTTTCTATCTTGCTTTCTATCTTCCTTTTGTATCTCAAGCTTGGAAGATGAATTATGTCTTACCCACTAGAGGGACTCAAGTTCTGTTTTAAAAACCAAATGACACTACTGTATTTAAAATGTATTCCTTTAAAGCAAAAACTTATTTTTTTAATTTGCTTTTCCCCCAAAACTTTCTAAATAGTTATTAAAAAAAAAAAAAAAAATGACTCTTGGCTAAGACCATATATATTACAGACACTGTTTTAAGAGACAGATTTATCCTTGCTGATAAAACATATCAAAACCTTAAAAACTGGCTGGGCACAGTGGCTCACCCCTATAATCCTAGCACTCTAAGAGGCTGAGGCGGGTGAATCGCTTGAGCTTGCGAGCTCAAGACAAGCCTGAGTAAAAGCAAAACCCCATCTCTACTAAAAATGGAAAAACAGAGGCAAGAGGATCGCTTGAGTCCAAGAGCAGGAGGTTGCTGTGAGCTATAAGGCCGCAGCACTGTACCCAGGGGGACAGCTGGAGACTCTCTCTCAAAAATAAAAAAAACAAACCTTAAAGTCTTAAGACAATGCTAAAATCAGGGGCAAAATAAGCAAGTAAGTATAGTGAGGAAAAATGACTCAGAAAAAATACCCAGTCAGGTTTGAAGATCTTTTCCTGCAAAAAGGAACCTGGTAACTGTGCTACTGATAATTCCAGTTGTCCCTGGCAAGGCTGACAGGCGTGTGCACTTACAGAGTAAGTGGCAATGAGGCCTTCCAAGAACTAAACAGCAACCCCGGCCATGTACATACATAACACAATAGCCAGTAGAGCCAGTTTAGTGTATGTTAGAAAACAAATATCAGAAATATTTCTAAAAAGTAATCTATAATTTCTCTTTATACCAAAAATTAACTAATAAAAATAAGAAGTTAAAAAATGCTAGAAAACAAGCTTAGAAAAAAGAAAAGGACCAAAAACAAAGGGTGTGTGTGTGTGTGTGTGTGTGTGTGTGTGTGTAAAAGAACCTGCTCTTCAGAAATGCAGGGACTCTAAGACCTGTGTGAACTTGAACTTAATTATGTTTCAGACAAGATGAGACAAATTCATACTGACACTGAGACAGTTACTACTCAACCACCCAGCATAAGAAACTTAATTTCTACAGTCTACTGAGAGTCTAACACTTTATATATTCTTTCTCCAAAATTAAGGATAGACTCTTCATCATTTATGAGAAATTAACAGAGAAAACACATCCTCACTAAATCTGACAAGAGCTCAATCAGGGATTTACTTTCAAAGTTTGGAGCAAGTCAAAAACAATAAAACAGACAATTACCCTGCTATCTCAGGACCAAAACAAAAATTTCTCCATCTGGGCCATGGTTCCTTCACCTTGCACCTTGGCCCCAGTTTTCTATAGACAATGGTCAATCAAATGAATTATTTTAATACACACATACACAATTTCAGGATTGCTTTGTGGGGTTTTTGGGGATTTTTGAGACTAAGTTTCACTATATTGCTCTCAGTAGAGTGCTGAGAGATCATAGCTCAAAGCAACCTCAAACTCCTGGGGTCAAGTAATTCTTGGTCTCAGCCTCATGAATAGCTGGGACTACAGGTGCCCACCACCACAATGCCCAGTGCGCGTGCGCACGTGCGCGCGCGCGCGCGCTCTCTCTCTCTCTCTCTCTATATATATATATATTTTTTTTTTTTTTTCTTTTTTCTTTTTGAGACAGAGCCTCAAGCTGTCACCCTGGGTAGAGGGCCCTGGCATCAAAGCTCACAGCAACCTCCAACTTCTGGACTCAAGTGATTCTACCTCCACCTCCCAAGTAGCTGGGACTACAGGCACTTGCGACAATGCCTGGCTATTTTTTGGTTGCAGCCGTCATTGTTGTTTGGCGGGCCTGGGCTGGATTCGAACCCACCAGCTCAGGTGTATGTGGCTGGCGCCTTAGCTGCTTGAGCCACAGGCGCGGAGCCCGCCCAGCTATTTTTAGGGACAGGGTCTTGCTCTTGCTTAGGCTGCTTTCAAACCTGTGAGTTCAGGCAATCTACCCATCTCAGCCTCCCAAAGTGCTGGGATTACAGGTGTCACGTGATCACCGTGCCTGGTCCTCAGGATTTTTTTTTTGGAGACAGAGTCTCATTATGTTGCTCTGGGTATAACGCTGTGGCATCATAGCTCACGGTAACCTCAAATTCTTGGGCTTAAGCGATTCTCTTGCCTCAGCCTCCCAAGCAGCTGGGACTACAGGCATCAGTCACAACACCCAGCTATTTTTTTTGTTGTTGCAGTTGTTTAGCTGGCCTGGGCTGGGTTCAAACCTGCCACCCTCGGCGTATGTGGCTGGCGCTGTAACCACTGTGCTACTGGCACCAAGCCCAGGATTGTTTTGAATATAGTTTTACTTTACTATAGAAATTAGTCGGGTGGCACCTGTGGCTCAAAGGGGTGGCGTGCCGGCCCCATATTATGAAGGTGGCAGGTTCAAACCCAGCCCCAGCCAAAGACTGCAAAAAACAAAACAAAACAAGAAATTAGTCACTCAAGAGACAGATGATTTACACTGTAGAAATTCTCAAGCCAGATTTTTAAATTATTAAAGATTAATTTAAGCATATAGCAATTGTTCCAGTATCCCTTTTGTCTATAAAGAAAAATTCTTAGTGGGCAGGGCCACAGAAAAATACAAGATCAGGTCTTAAGAAATTAATAGTTAGGCTCAGCGCCTGTAGCTCAGCGGCTAGGGGGCCAGCCACATACACTGGAGCTGGCGGGTTTGAACCCAGTCTAGGCCTGCCAAACGACAATGATAAGTACAACCTAAAAATAGCCAGGCATTGTGGAGGGCACCTACAGTCCCAGCTACTTGGGAGACTGAGGCAAGAGAATCGCTTAAGCCCAAGAGTTGGAGGTTGCTGTGAGCTGTGACGCCATGGCACTCTACCGAGGGTGACATAATTAGACTCTATCTCAAAAAACAAAAAAAAAGAAAGAAATTAGTAGTTAAATTCAACTCAACAAGTTCTTGGTATCAGGTAATTTTACACCCTGCCACAAACACTAATAAATAGAAGCTGTGTTTTCTCCAAATTGAAATGATCTTATTTTGATAATCACAAACCACCACAAATATTTTAGAGTGCTACATTCAAACTGTCATAATCCTGTTTAGCAAAGTATACATAAATAATCCATCATTTTAAAGTCTACTGAAAGAAAAAAAAGACAACCCTCAATCATTTACATTCACAATATGAAAAAAGTCTGTTGAGGAGTTGCAGGTCTCACAGGGAATACAGGTCTGTATCTTTTCAATTACAAGTATTTCATGAATGATATAAGGAAGGAGGTTCAAGTGTTATTTAGTAGCATTATTTAAAACACATTAGAAGGAAGCTATAAATCAGGCAAAAAAATAGTTCTTGGACAGGTGTGGTAACTCAGGCCTGTAGTCCCAGCATTCTGGGAGGCCAAGGCAGGTGGACTACCTGAGCTCAGGAGTTCAAGACCAGCTTGAGCAAGAGCGAGACCCCATCTTTACTAAAAATAGCAAAACTAAAAAGAAAACAAAAGAGAAAATACCATTGTGGTGGGCACCTGTAGTCCCAGCTACTCAGGAGGCTGAGGCAAGAGTATCTCTAGAGCTCAAAGAGTTTGAAGTTACTCTGAGTTATGATTCCTCGGCACTCTACCCAGGGTGACTGGGAGAGGATCTGTCTCAAAAAAAAAACAAACAAAAAACAAAAAAGTTCTTAAATTTAAAAGATACATTACCTAGCAGAGGTATCTACAAACTTAAATCCTCACTTTAATTTCTAGATCTCAAGTGGTACAATCAGTCAAGAAACTACTTCCAATGAAACCACAGTTTGCATGAAATCATAAGTTCTCCTTAGTATCTATCCCCCAGAAGAGAACAAGAGAGTCATTTGCCTGAAATCTACACAGCATGAAGTCACAACCTGCTCCTGTAGAAGAGCAGCTTCTAGAATGCCCACAAGGGGAAAAGGATGCTCTTGGTCACTGCACTGGGGCCTGCCCACCCTTTGAATGGCTACTGCTCTAGGTCCTCTAGAAGTCCGTGGAATGCCTGTGGGCTATTATTCAGTATAGGCCACCACTATTGGGAGAAACAATGACACCTAGCAGACAGGACAGTCAGACTATTTCACCAAGATTGCCTCATTCAAACGTGTATCCACTCTTGCCATGAAGTAGACTGAATATATTGTTGCCTAGGAGTATAGATTCCTTATTAACCAACACACTTGGACATTCTCTTTTTTTGTAGAGAGAGAGTCTCACTCTGTCATCCCCAGTATACTGCGGTGGCGTCATAGCTCACAGCAACCTCTAACTCTTGGTCTCTGCCTCTCGAGTAGCTGGGACTACAGGCGTCTGCCACAGCAACTGGCTCAAGTGATCCTTTTGCCTCAGTTTTTCTACTTTTAGTAGGCATCATGAAATACTTGATTTTGCTCAGGCTTTTCTCCAACTCATGAGATCAAGCAATCCACCTGCCTAGGCTTCCCAGAATGCTAGGATTACAGGCGTGAGCCACCATGCCCAGCCTGTTTTTGTTTTTGAGACAGTCTCACTCTCTTGCCCTGGGTAGAGTGCCACACCAGCATAGCTCACAAAAATCTCAAAGTCTTGGGCTCAAGTGATTCTCTTGCCTCAGCCTCTTGAGTAGCTGGGACTACAGACGCCTGCCACAAAGCCTGGCTATTTTTAAGAGATGGCTCTTGCTCTTGCTCAGGCTGATCTCAAAACTCATGAGCTCAAGCAATCCATCCTCCTTGCCCTCCCAGAGTGCTGAGATTACAGGCCTGAGTTACAGCCACTGCTGCTGGTGTCCACGGAAAAGTTTTTCAAAAATTTAGTCAGAAGAGATTTAAGCTGTCTTTGGGACACAGCTGGAGACCAGAAGGGAGCCTAGTGGGAAAAAGACAGGGTCATGGCTGAACTCTTTATAAAGATGCAGGTAGATTTTCTATCTGCCAGGACGATGATAATCCCGAGCACCCAAAATATGAACACCTCCCTTTCCTAAGATTCAGGTACTCAGTGCAGAAGGAGTGGCACGGGGAGGGTTGGCTATGTCCCCTCTGCCCTAAGGTCTCTCAGAAGAGTAACATCAGGCCCACTGCCTAACTGGGATTGCCGGAGTCTAAGGTCAAGGCCCTAGAAAACCAGCTGAGAGATGTGCTACAGATTAATCCCAGAATAAAGTCCCAAAGTACCTTGGATGTGGACACAACTCAACAACCATCTCATTTCTGATGACCTAAGGAAGGTTCACGGTGGGAGTTTCCAGCAGAGTAGAGCCCTTACATGCATTTTTTTCTCTTGCAGATGTAGTGAATGTTATTCAAGGCTCCCTGAGTGCCCTGTGAGGAATCCAGGAATGGCCTGTCCTTCAGATGCTCCTGGGCAAAGGCATAACCTATGAGCCCAGGGTCATATCTACAGGAATCCCCTTGTGTTCAGGATTAGAGACAAGGACTCTTCTGCTTAGCATGAAGATACAGTAAAGCAACTGATCACGTAATAATTATATGTGTTTGTATATATATATATATATTTTTTAGAGACAGTCTCACTTTGTCACTCTCAGTAGGGTGCTGTGGCGTCACAGCTCACAGCAACCTCCAGCTCTTGGGCTTAGGCGATTCTCTTGCCTCAGCCTCCCAAGTAGCTGGGACTACAAGGCCCAGCTATTTTTTGTTGCAGTTTGGCTGGGGCCGGATTCGAACCTGCCACCCTTGGTATATGAGGCCAGCGTCCTACTCACTGAGCCACAGGCGCTGCCCCTTTATTTCATTTTAAAGAGTCACATGTGGCTAGCGGCTACCATATTGGATAGCCAGATCAAGAAGCTATGAAGGCAACCACTATGGGAAATAGAATCTACTAAAATATGTTTTCTCTAGGGAGAGGGACAGGATGAAGAGGTAGAGACAAGATTGGTATGTTGTACAGGCTGGTCTTGAACTTCTGGCCTCAAGCAATCTTCCCACCAAAGTGTAGAATTAAAGGTGCCAGCCATGGTATGCAGACTCAGCAGACTGTCTTTTAAATAAACCAGTATATTCACACTCAAGGGAAGGTCATCTCCTTACATAGTCAATTTGAAAGATTATTTATAACAATACTTTAAGAAGCCTTGCAATAGTTATAATGGCTTCTAGCTATTAAAAAAAAATAAGAAATCTAGCTCGGCACCTGTGGCTCAAGTGGCTAAGGTGCCAGCCACATACACCTGAGCTGGCGGGTTCAAATCCAGCCTGGGCCCGCCAAACAACAATGACGGCTGCAACCAAAAAAACAGCAGGGCGCTGTGGCAGGCACCTGTAATCCCAGCTACTTGGGAGGCGGAGGCAGGAGAATTGCTTGAGCCCAAGAGTTGGAGGTTGCTGTGAGCTGTGAGTTTGAGGCTCTGCCTCAAAATAAACAAACAAACAAGAAATCAAACCCACTTTCAAAGTGCAAAGATATTCCATCTCAGATAACATTTCAAATAAGCTCTGTGTGCTCTGAAAGCAATTTTAACAAAATTCCATGCTCCAAAGGAGAGTTCCTAAACAAATTTTAAAAAATTAGAAACGAAAAACAAAATAAAATGCCTACAAATGTACTATTTATTTAATCCTGTAATATGCACTTTGGGGAATAGAAAGGGTAAAACTAAATTTAAAAAATATAACCTGTTTTTTATAGTTTATAGAAACAAGCTTTTTGTCATATTCTATAGAAATAACAATGAAGGCCAGGCATGGTGGCTCATGCCTGCAATGCTAACACTCTGGGAGGCTGAGGCAGGAGGATAGCTCAAGCTCAGGAGTTCAAGACCAGCCTGAGAATGATCTGCGATCCATCTCTAAGGAAAGTAGAAAAATTAGCTGGGTGTGGTGGTGGTGGTAGTCTCAGCTACTTGGGAGGCTGCAGCAAGGAGATTGCTCAAGCCCAAGAGTCTGAGGTCGCTGTGAATGAGAGCAACAGAGTAAAATTGTCCCCCCCCCCCCCAAAAAAAAAAAAGACAAGACAAGAAAAAAGAAATAAGAATGGAACTAAATGATAAATATAGGGCATTTTCTGACAAGGCCAATTTGACTCAATATTAAATTATTTTACATTAAAAAAATAAAAAGAAACATTCTAGAATAGAATACAAAATTCAAATGGATTTAAAGCTAAAAGAGGAAGCTTTGTAAACACAGAGTGCTTTCTGGGAACATCCTTCTTGCCACCTTGATTCCTAGGTGTTTGTCAGTAACTGTTTTCTGTTATAGTTGATACTTGGTTGAAAAAGTCTGAGAGAATTGCTATACCACAGCATTTATTTCTTCATTTTCATTCATTCAACAATTATTATTTGAGGGCCTCTGGGCCAGGTACTATGCCAGGGTGATGCTACATAAAAGATACAACAATGAGAGTAGGGCAAAATATAATAGTGATCAGAAGAGAAGGATCACCGAGGCCAGCTTACAAGAGTCAGGACAAGGTAAACAGGAGGTAGTATCAGAACTAAGACATGATGGATGAAGAATCCGATGGGCAGAGGGGGAAATCTCTAGACAGAGGGATCAGAGTGGTACTGGAGCATCAAATACAGGAGTAGGTAGAAAGAAATGGTGGGAAATGATACTGCAATATACAATATAATACACAATGTATTTTCCTGACCACTTCCAACAGTTTCTCATTTGGCTTATTAGGCCTCCAGGATCCAGCTTGATTTTCCCTTCCATCCTAATCACTCCCTATTTCCCTGACTATACTGTACAATCTATTTTCCTAACCAGGCACTGGGTTATTAATAACTACATTCAATACTCAAAACAACCTCATGTGACAGGTACTATTATTATCCTCCTTTTTACAAATGAGGAAACTAAAACTTAGAGAAGTTAAATAACCTGTTTAACATAAAGGCAGAAAGGGGCCAGTTCACAAAGGAGTTTCTGACATGCTATGCAATATATTTTTGTGTTAATACACTGTGTCAGAGCCAAACAAAATACCAATACAAAGTACGTCACACAGAAGAGTACATAGAGTACAGGTGACTGAAAAAGGTTAAGTACAAGTCTAGAGGGAGAGAATTCTATGGGCTGAATGGTTAAGAAAGCTTTATGCAGAAGTTGAAATCAGGCTAGGTTACAGAGGAGGGAACTCAAGGAAAGGACCAGGCAGAGAATGGGCTGTGAGCAAAGGTTATACAAAATCATCTCTGACTTTGGCACCACTGGAAGACTGTGTAGGCTAGTATGGTAGAAGACAGTACAGTCAGGAAAACAGGGAGTGATTAGAATGGGAGGGAAAGTTAAGGATGGATCCAGGAGGCCCAGTGAGCCAAGTGAGAAGCTGTTGGCAGTGGGTAGCCACTCAGAGGAGTTTCTGAGCAGAATGGTGAACTTAGGATGAATCTGAGTGACTAACAGATGAGGCTGTGGGATGGTCTATAAGCAGGATGATCAGGGCCTGCATGAGAAGATTATTACAGACAGGCTGGAAAAGGGGCAGTATCTCAGGGAGCAGAGTATCAGAGTGATGACAAGCTGTGAAATTGGACTGATCTGAGTTCCAGCCTGATTTTCTAGAACCTTCAATTTCCTTGACATAAAATGAGGACAAAATCATCTACCTCACTTGCTTGCTATCAGGTGGAAATAAGATGTGTGGAAGCAGTCAAATAACAACAAAGATTATATCTGGTAAACTTACTGCTATACTGCTCATGTTTTTCTTTTTGAGACAGAGTTTCACTTTGTCATCCTCGGTAGAGTGGCGTCACAGATCACAGCAACCTCAAACCCTTGGGCGTAAGTGCTTCTCTTGCCTCAGCCTCCCAAGTAGCTGGGAGTACAGGTGCCTGGGACCACAATGCCTGGCTATTTTTTTGTTGTATTTGCCATGGCTGTTTGACAGGCCCAGGACGAGTTCAAACCTGCCAGCCTCCGTGTATGTGGCTGGTGCCCTAACTACTGAGCTATGGGTGCCGAGCCCCTGTTCACAATGTTGTTCCCCAATACAAGTCCATCATTTCTTTATTCTACAAATATTTACAGAATAAAGTACAATTGCACTTACAAGTCACACACTGACAATTCCTCCTCTATAATGTTGTCTCTTCCTAGGTCAGCATGAGCCATTCCCTTTCTGAACTTGTGACCGCCTGTCTCCATTATCCATCTCAGCACTTATATATGATTTTGTTGTTGTATTCCAAGATTCTTCTATCATCTACCTTATATGACTTTGCATCAATCATTTCATGTGTGATTTTCTTTCTCATAAAACTAATCATCATGAGGCACAGCAAATGTCTTATTTCTTTGTTACTATCACAAGAAGATCATACTTAATAAATTAAGTAACTAAGAAGAGGGTCCCTAGCTTTGGTTTTGCTCAAGAACTTGGCTCCCTAATCATGCCATCTGTTTTCTAGCAGAATGCACAGCCTGATACAGTGCTGGTTTGCAAAACAGTTCTTAACCCCTTCAACAAATAAAACCAATACATAAAATTGATAAAAGCTGAACAGCTCTGGTTAAATTGAGCATGAAGCCTGAAGGACCTCCCTGATGTCGGCTCCCAGTTGTCACCCCCTGGGGCACCTACACTGAAGCCCTCAGCTACCGGGAACCAGCCTGCAAACCTATGGAGTGGGAAGCAGAGCATTGTCAGGAGACCCCCAGCTCCCACACAAAGTTACCTAATTAATCTGACCCTTCCCCTTCATTTGCTCTCCAAAAAGCCCTCTCATCATTACTCTGCAGAGAGGAAAGTCCCAGGCTTGAAGCACATGTCTTGAGCACAGGGGATACTTTTTGAAACCAGTGTTCCCAAGCAATGCTCATACCAAGCATGGACAATTTACTAAAGCCATCTTTTTTTTCCTTTTTCTTCTAACAAATGTCATCCTTTGTCCTTAAAGCAAAGCAAAGCAAAGCAAAGCAAAAATAAATGCTTAGAGCAATTAGAGCAAAACTGGAACAAAGAGGCTTTCGAAGTGGCTGGTTAGAATTCTATAAAGAACAGTCCTCACAATACGCTTCCCCAACATTCATCAGCAGTCAGAAATGATGGTACAGAAATTCTATCAACACTAGAACCCGTCTTTTTGCTGCTAAAATAAATCCAGACAACAGCAATGGGCTTTAAGTAGGCACTTGAATCACCAGTGAATTAGAATTTTTCAGCATTCAGCACCAACAGAAACTAGTCAGAAGGCCTGAGATAAGTGAAAACAGAAGTTGCCATAGTAACTTGCACATTTACCCTAAAATGGCAGGAGTGGGGGTGGGGAAGTAGGTCAGTATTTCTGCTTAACTAGCTCTATTCCTTGTCTAAAACAGCATCGTCCTCCTGCCTCAGGGCCAACAGAAACAAGAGGCCAGGTGAGCTTTTTGAAAAAGGAGGGGGCAGGGAGACATCTAAATGGAGGGAGACAGAATCAGAAGGATGGCCAAATAAAGCAACTCATGAATCTCAGAGCTCCCTGGGACTACCCCCAGGGAAAGCAGTTGCTGATCAAGGGCACCAGTGCTAAGAAACTGTTGCTGGGTTACTACAAATCAGAAATTGCCACTTTTCCTGTAGCAGTTTAAGTACATCTAATGGAACACTTGGGAATGCATTATTAATGGCTGGGGCTGGGGGTAGTGGCAGGCAGGGAGGAATACTCTAGCATGGGAGAAATCTGAGGCCCTAGTAAGAGGCATTTTTCAATGGTTGAGAACTATGAACAGGGCTGAAGGATGCTCTAAAAGGGGGAGGATGGGCGGCTTAGGGATTCCTTTCTAAAATAAGAGATTTTGTTAATACAGAACCACAGTGCCCTTTGATACTCAGATCTGAAATGACTACTAATCCAAGAGGGCCAGAGTGACTCTGGTCTCTAAGCTGGCGTGGGGAGTGCCAGGGCTCATTATCAGCTCTTCCACCTGCAGTGCTAACATATGTGGGAAGCAGGTTAAGCAGAAAGCATTTGGAAGCAGGTGCTGCTCTACTTCCCTGCAGCTGTTGATATCTGCACGGGGATAACTTGGGCATTTACTAATGACTTTAACCACTTGGTGTGAAAGATCTGGTATCTAGAAGATGACAAAAAGAATAATCTTTTAGGGTGGGGGGGTGTCAAAAAAGCAGGAACATCTTTTTAATCAGTGACTGTTTCAAACACAGACCTCTAACTACAGTACTGCACTGTCCAGGAGTCTAGGCTTCTATGGGAAAGGCCCTGGGGAGGGTATTTCAACCCAGCTGCAGAATGGAGGAAGGACAGGCTCAGTCTCAAATTTGAGCTCATGCTTTCCGATACAAGGTATTATCAACACATTATCCCCTTGTGCTTCTTTCTACATGTCTCTAGTCTTCTGCCCTACAAGACCAGGGAGAGAGACTCAGAGACACAGCAATATCCATGATGACCTTAAAGACCAACAGCAGCTCTGACACTGGGAGAGAAGCACCCAGAACAAGCCTGGCTGTCTGGACTGGGGAGACAGACCTGGAGTAGCAGGCAGGAGGCCTCCCCAAGCACTATGGCAATGAAGAACACAAGCTGAGCAGTGTGTGCGGTGAAACCAAAGGGGGGCTCCTGGCAACCCAGAAGTCAACCCCTCTAGGGAGGGAACTGTAAGAACAAACCTCTTTTGACAGAGCCCAGAAAACCATTCAGTCTGGCCAGCTCAGAATTATTTTTCCTTTATATACAGCAGCACAGAGGGCAAAGAGATATTTGTGAAAAATCATTTTAAAAAACTTTTATTCCAGAAAATGTTCACATATGCACAGAGCAGAAAGAATGAGATAGTGACCTATCACTCAGTTTCAAAAATGGTTAATATTCTAGGGCTAATCTTAAGGCCTAGACAGAACCCTTCACTAGAATGATTTCTAAGTGTCACACAGCAAAAAAACTGCAACCCAAAAGGGCAACTTCTAAATTCACCAGGAACCCCAGGAGGAGGAGATTCTAGGAAAGTAGCAGTGGTGAAGGAAAAGAAACAGACTTCAATTTCAACTCTTGAGGAATGTCCATCAGAGTAATTGAACCTGCAATGTGTGTCTACAGTTTATATTAGCTAACTGTGTAATTCCTAAAAGAAGCATTTCTGTCTGCTGAGCAAGAATCACATATTGCAAAAAACCCTAAGGGAAGGCTCCATGGGCACCCTGTCAGCTGTCCAGGACTCGGTCTTGGTTATAAAAACTTTCTATTTCGACATAAGCATTTACAGCAAACTTGAGCAAAACAAAACAATACAGATTTAGTTAATTTCTGACCTACTAAAATCTACCATGTGCTGGAATTTGGAGAAGCTGATGCAAAGTCTCTACTTACTGGAACTGTTACATCATCATAAAAACTCCAAGCTAAGGCCCATCTCATTGTTCGACCTTGACAGAATTCAGTGTAGGTGACTTTAGGAACCTGAAATCGAAAAACAAGGCATCTCATCAAACTGACATTCTATCAATGTTTCTGCCTTCTGCCTCAAGTTAAGTACCTATTGTTCTTTCTTTTCAATCATTTAACTAACACTATTAATAAAAATCAGTTTATACACAGCTGCTAATAATGAATATTATCTCTCAACAAGTTGTATTATTTTTCCTTTCCACAAAACATTAGATTTTACAGATCTAGCTTGAAGGTTCAAATATTTGAAACACCTAAAATACAGCTCTTCAGAGAATCATTTGTAAAATGATTCAATTCAAGTGGCTTTTGTTTTCTTTTTTAAGAAATGAAGCCAACCAAATCCTGGCTAGACACAGCTATGCAATCTCCCCTTTACCTATTAGATTTTAGGAAAGAAAAAGGAATTACTTGGCAGCTTTTACAATTTACCAAAGAAATAGTGTTGTGGGGAAAACAGGATAGGTAGAATGTCAGAGAGAAAACAGAGATCAGAAGGTTGGTTTCACTACTGACCAGCATCTGACCCCTTTTGCTGAAAAGTCACCTTACTCTTGCCTACTAATTCCAAAGACCATAAACTGGGAGAGAAGAGGTGGAAAGTAATTGTGACCTGCCTTTCAGAACAGGAGCAGGAAGCTACACTCGTGTGGATGGTCAGCCTAGTGGGAAGCACAACAGCTTGACACTGTGTTCTGGTTCTAACTGTTCTTCCATAACTGTGTGGCCTGGAATAAGTTCTTACCCTATCCAGCCTTCAGTTCAGCCTCTAGATATGAGGTTGGTGGTAGACAACAGGTTTTCTGATATCTGCTTTTTCTCTGACATCTTACTCATCCTATTTTTCTGTAGGTCTTTTTGCTTTAATAATCTATAAAAAGTCCCCTTTGCCCTAAAATTACAGAATTTAAAAAACAAGAGAAAACAAAAAGATCACATTTAAAGTTTCAGGTTATAAAGGAAAATTCTATACTAAAACTACCATCAATAATTCCTAGACACTCCAGGAACAGTTATGACAAAGCCTCACCCCTTGTATGCGAAGCTCTTCCTTCAGAGGTGCCAGGCTGCATTTCTTTCCTAGCATACAGCTATACCACCTACGAAACAAAATCGAACACTGCTTATGTGGTTGTATTTTTAAACTCAACATTACTCAAGTGAACAAGTAAACATTAAGGTACAAGTGACAATAACAACAATTGCATATGATGTATTTAGACAAAGACTACATCTAGTGATGAAAAACAAGCCCAAAGCAACTAAAAAAAAATCCACTTAGCTTCAGGGGCTGTAAGTATTTGGAAAAAGAGAGAAAGAGATAGGTCTGATCTGTCATCCTCAGAATGAAGGTCATTTAGCTCTAGGACAGAAATTACTCAATAACAGCAATAAAATGTTATTACAACATACTAGGAAAACTTATAAAATCCAGCATGAATCTGTGCTGTGAGATGTCCCCACCTGCAAGTAATTTAAGGATAGCTAATGCAGTAGTTTCCAACAGATCACAGTGACAATTTGTTCTGCAATAAATATAAATATATAAGAGGGAGTTGTTAGAGAAGTTGGAGTGAACTGGTTAATAGGTAAAGTGATACACTTTATTTCTTCTGATTATTCTAAAAAGTTGGCAAAATACAAAATTTATACAGGACTTCTCCCTCAGTCCACGAAGAATTAACTACTATAGGAATTGCCCCTCCACCATAAACAACCAGATAAATAACTGGATAAAATATATGAAATAGCTACGGCTCAAGTGGCTAGGGCACCAGCCATATCCACCTGAGCTGGCGCTAGCCACATCCACCAGAGCTGGTGGTTTTGAATCCAGCCTGGGCCCGCCAAACAATGACGGCTGCAATCAAAAAATAGCCAGGCGTTGTGGCAGGCACTTGTAGTCCCAGCTACTTGGGAGGCTAAGGCAAGAGAATCGCTTAAGCTCAAGAGTTTAAGGTTGCTGTGAGCTGTAACACAATAGCACTCTACCCAAGGCAACAGCTTGAGTCTCTGTCTCAAAAAAAAAAAAAAGATAAAAATACAAATCCTTAACAAGGAAGGGAAATAGAAGATATTCGTGAAAGGGTACAAAATTCTAGTTAGACAAGGGGAATAAATTTTAACGATCACAGTGACTATAGTTAATAATAATGTACTATATATTTCAAAATTGCTAAAAAAGTACATTTTTAATGTTCTTACCACAAAAAAAAGATACGTAGGTGAGGCAAGGGATATGTTAATTAGATTGATATTATCACAGTGAATGCAGTCAAGGGCTTCATAACATTTTAGTAATGACAGATTGTGTATATGACAGTGGCCTCATAAGATTATAATGGAGCTAAAAAATTCCTATTGCCTCATGATGCTATAGTTTAGGCACTATAATGTCATAACACAATTACTTCTATTTTTTTTGAGATAGAGTCTCACTTTGTTGCCCTCAGCAGAGTGATGTGGTGTCCATAGCTCACAGCAACCTCAAACTCTTGGGCTTAAGCAATTCTCTTGCCTCAGCCTCCCAAGTAGCTGGGACTACAGGTATCCACCAAAATGTCCGGGTATTTTTTGATTATAGTTGTCACTGTTGTTTGGCAGGCCGGGCTGGATTTGAACCTGCAAGCTCTGGTGGATGTGGCTAGCGCTCTAGCCACTTGAGCTACAGGCACCAAGCCTGAAGTGATTCTGACTTGCCTCCTAAGTAGCTGAGACTACAGGCACACATCACAATGCCTGGCTATTTTTAGAGGCAGGGTTTTTTGCTCTAGCTCAGGCTGGTTTCACCAGCCTCAGCCTCCCGAAGTGCTGGGATTATAGGCGTGAACCACTATAGCCAATAACTATAGCCTAGCCAATAACTTCTATTTTTTTAATGAATTTAATGTATCTTATATGTGTAGTATTTATAAAGTCTGCAGTATTGGACACTAATGTCGTAGGCCTTTACGTTCACCCATCAGTGTTGTAAGCGCCATTTAAAAAAAAAATTTTATACAAAATAAAAAACAAAAAAAACCTTTTATACCATATTTTTACTTTATCTTTTCTATGTTTAGATACATAAATGCATACCATTGTGTTAAAATTGCCTACAGTATTCAATATAGTAACATGCTGTACAGGTTTGTGGCCTAGGAACAACAGACTATACCATGCAGCCTAGGTGTGCAGTAGTCTATACCACTCTGGAAGGCCAACGCAGGTGGACTGCTTGAGCTCAGGAGTTCGAGACCAGCCTTAGCAAGAACGAGGACCCATAGACATAGTTGCCAAACATGTTTGACAGCTGGGCATGTGGTTCATGCCTGTAATCCTGGCACTCCAGCAGGCTGAGATGGGAGGATGGCTTGAGGCCAGGAGTTCAAGACTAGCCTAAGTAAGAGCGAGACCTGTTTCTATAAAAAACAAGCTAGGTACTGTGGTGGGCACCTGTAGTCCCAGCTACCTAAGAGGCTGAAGAAGAAGGACCTATTTAGCCCAGGAATTAGAGGCTACAGTGAGCTATGATGATGCCCACTATACTCTAGCTTGGGCAACAGAGCAAGTTCCTATCTCAAAAAAATGAACAAATAAGAAAAACCCCGCATTTGACAAAGGACTTGTATTCAGAACATATAAACTGATAAAAGCTGATACAAGAATGACCAATAAGCATGTGAAAAGATGTCATATCTATATCACTAGGGAAATGCAAATTAAAATCATGAGATACCACTGCATACCCATTAGAACAGATAAATTTTAAAAGGATGACAATACCAAATGTTGTCAACCAAAAACTCTACATATACTGCTCACGGGAATGCAAAATATTTTATAATATTACAAAACAATCTGTCAATTTCTGATGAAGTTAACTATATACTTACCATAGGACCTAGGAGTCCCTATTCTGGGATATTTTACTCAGAGGATAGCTTAAGAGGATAACTGAAGCCCCACACAGAGACTTATGAGGAAATATTCACAGACATTTTTTTTCTATACCAAACTTGGAAATGACCTAAACATCCAAGAGCTGCTGAATAGTTAACAAATTGTCATCTACCCACACAACAGCATACTGTTTAGCAATAAGAAGGGACAAAAACGCTGGGTGTAGTGGCTCATGTCTATAATACTAGCACTCTGGGAGGCTGAGGCAGGTGGATTGCTTCAGGTCACAGGTTCAAGACCAGACTGAGAAAGTGTGAGACCCCATCTCTAGAAAATAGCTGGGCGTTGGGGCAGCTGCCTAAACTCCCAGCTACTTGGGAGGCTGAGACAAGAGAATTGTTTGAGCCCAAGAGTTTCAGGTTGCTGTGAGCTAAGATGCCACAGCATTCTACTTGGGGCTTTAAAGTATGATTCTCTAAAAAAAAATATAACCTAAGAATGGATATGCTACATGAAAGAAGTCAGACAAAATTTACATTTTGTATGATTCCATTTAAATAAAAAGTCTGAAATAGGCAAAATGATTATGATGGAAGCACATCAGTGGCAACTATGCACATGTAGGAGTGAGTGGGGACAGAATGCCAAGGGGCATTAGGCAGCCTTTTAGCGAGATGGGAAGTTCTATTTCTTTCTCTCTCTCTCTCTTTCTTTTTTTTTTTTTGAGACAGTCTCACACTGTCGCCCTCGGTAGAATGCCATGGCATTATAGCTCACAGCAACCTCAAACTGTCGGTTTTAAGCAATTCTCTTGCCTTAGCCTCCCAAGTAGCTGGGACTACAGGTACTTGCCATAACGCCCAGCTATTTTTTTGTTGAGTGGTCATTATTGTTTAGCGGGCCCAGGCTGGGTTCAAACCTGCCAGGCCTGATGTAGGCTTCTGTAAGTAGGTGTAGTGGCCAGTGCCCTAACCACTAAGCAATGGGCACCAAGCCAGTATGAGGGAATTTTAAAATGACTAAAATTCTAAGAGAACCAAAGAGTCTGTAAAATCACACATTAGCTTAAAACTCTGTAACACTGCTATTATAGGTTGAAAACTGTTGAAGACTGGCAATCTTCAACCCTATTATTTATGTCAAATAATATAAATGAAAATCTTATTAAATTTTTAAAGTATGATAAAACTATCATTGCTTTAGAAATAGTAGGCATCAACAATTATTTTTTTCTTCACTGTTTGTGGGGTCATCAATAAGTAATTGCACCTATTTCTGTTCAGTCAATCCTTTTTCCTTACGAAAATACAAAGAAATAATTGTTTTACCTGAACTACTTTACGAAGAAAACCCCAGGCAAATTTATTTTAAATATAATCAATTCATTTGGTAGTTTTAAAATGTGTGTAAGAAAAATAACATGCTCCCTTTAAGAAGAGGGTATATAAATGGAGAAATCATTAACTAGGAATTAAAATTAACTGGGTGTCATGGCGAGCACCTGTAGTCCCAGCTACTCAGGAGACCGTGTTGTTAGGAACAAGATGAAGAAAGAAAAATTAGGAGCAATTAGTGCTCACTTAGTAACAGTATAAAATAGGCTAATTAACACTTTTCCTTTAAAACTAGCACTCCTGAACAGATTAGTCAATGTCTCTAGAAGCCAAGAAAGGGCCTAGAGGAAGGGGAAAAAAGATACTTTAAGATTCTTCAAGAGATGAAAGAAACCAAATATTTCCAAATATTTAGATAGGTAAGTAAACATAAACTTGAGAGAATTCTTTTTCTATTTTTTTTTTTTTTTTTTTTTCTGAGACAGTGTCTTACTGGGTTGCTCAGGCTGGAGTGCAGTAGCATCATCAGAGCTCACTGCAACCTCAAACTCATGAGCTCAAGTGATCTTCCTCCCTTAGCCTCTCAAGTAGTTGGGACTATAGGTACATAACATCAGGCCTCCTTACTTTTTCTAATTTTTGTAAGGGAGGGAGTGTCTTACTATGTTGCCCAGGCTGGTCTTAAAGGATGTTGCCCATCCTGGCTTCAAGCGGTCATCCTGCCCCAGCCTCCCAAAGTGCTAGGATTACAGGTTTGAGACACCACACACACCTGGCTTCATATTTCTTTTAACCTTGCATTAAGCTGAATACCATATTGTGGATATTTTAATATTTAATCTCAACATATTTATGTTTTCAGCAACAGTTATTTCTTACAGAAAAAGTACAAGTCAATTGGAGTGTCAAAATTCCTATTTTAGCTACATATTTTTAAAATGCTGGGCAGTGCCTGTGGCTCAGTGAATAGGGTGCTGGCCCCATATACCAAGGGTGGTGGGTTCAAACCCAGCCCTGGCCAAACTGCAACAACAACAACAACAACAACAACAACAAAGGTTAAAAAAAGAATTGTAAGAGCTATCCATGCAATAAAAATGTCTACCCACTAGATCCTAGCTACTCTCACAGACATCTTGTGACAACTAATCAAAATGCAAGAAGAAAAAAAATTAACAAAAGGAAGATCTAGTTACTCTAGAGACTTTGAACCCATTATACTATTTTAATGATGAAAGTAGCACTAGATTCATTACAACATTTAGGAATTCCTCTGAGATGGCGGGTTTCAAGAAAAATTATTTTGAAATAATTTCAAACTTTCAGAAGAATTGCAAGATCAGTACAAATGACTTCGGTATCTCCTTCACCCAGATTCACCAATTAACATCTTCCTCCGTTTGCTTGTTCTCTATGTTTTTTTTTCCTAAACTGAGAATTGGTCGCAGACATCATCATGCCCTGTCAACCCTAATATTTTGGCATATACATTTTAAAAATAAGGGCATTCTCTTTTGTAACCACAGAACAATTATCAAACTGGTAAAAATGTAACACTCATTCAATACTATCATCTGGAATATAGTCCATATTCAAATTTCACCAATTAGCTCAATATTCTCCCCTGATACAAAGCCAATCTAAGATTGTGCACTTCGTTTATTTTTTATTTATTTATTTTTTGAGACAGAGTCTCACTATGTCACCCCTGGTAGAGTGCCATGGGGTCACAGCACATAGCAACCTCAAACTCTTGGGCTTAAGCAATTCTCTTGCCTCAGCCTCCCAAGTAGCTGGGACTACAGGAGTCCATCACAATGCCCAGCTATTTTGTGGTTGTTACAGTTGTCACTGTTGTTTAGCAGACCTGGGCTGGGTTCGAACCTGCCAGCCTTGGTGTATGTGGCCAAAGCCCTAACCACTGAGCTAAAGGCACCGAGCCACACACTTCATTTATATATCAGAACTCTTTAGTCTCCTTCAATCTGGAATAGTTCCTCTGTCCTTTCTTACACTCATGACCTTAATATTTTTACAGAACTATTTTACAAAACCCCTCAGTTTGGTTTGTCTGAAGTTTCCACAACATTAGACTTGAACAGCACATGTCTGACGTGAGTAACACAGCAGCAGTGCTGTGTGCCCTTCCAGGCACATCGAATCAGAGATGATCACCTGTCAAGGTGGTGCCCCCTTGTTTTCTCCACACCGAAGTCCCCACATTTCTCTCTATATGAATACTTTGTGGGGAAATAGTTTGAAACCAGGTAATTATCTTGGTTTTCTTCTTCAAGTTCTCCACTGTTGATTTTCTCATGAATCAATCATTAGCATAGTAACCGAAAAATGGTGATTTTTCTAACTTTATTATTCTTTCTATATTTACTTGTTGGCCTTCAATGTATCTCTCTTATAATGTTATTTAATAGGTAAAAATCCTAAACCTTGTGTGTGTGTTTAAATAAAAAAAAAAAGGTAAAAAGCCATTATTGTCATTTGTTTTGTTTTGTTTTGTTTTTTGAGACAGAAGTCTCAAGAAGTCTCAAGCTGTTGCCCCAGGTAGAGTGCTGTGGCATCATAGCTCACAACAATCTCCAACTCAGGCTCAAGCGAACCTCTTGCCTCAGTTTTTCTATTTTTAGTAGAGATGGGGTCTCCCTTTTGCTCAAGCTGGTCTTGAACTCGTAAGCTCAAGCAATCTACCTGCCTCAGCCTCCCACAGTGCTAGGATTACAGGTGTGAGCCACTGTGCCAGGCCTCATTATTCGTTTTGAAACTCATATTGTCCCAGATTTGGCTTGAGCTGGCTCTTTGCCCTTTAGACATGTCATTTTATGAGCACTTCATTACCTTCTGGTACTACAAGATACTCCAGGCTCATTTTGTATTTATCCTGACTCAGCACTAGAATTTATGATTTCTCTAAGGAATTCTGGTTCCTTTTATTAGAGAATGGTTATTTAGAAACTTTTTCTTTTTAAGGCAGACTCTCGCTCTTTTGCCCAGCCTGGAGTACACTGGCATCATCGCAGATCATAGGAACCTCAAACTCCTGGGCTCAAGCGGTTCTATTACCTCAGCCTCCCAAGTAGATGGGACTACAGACGTGTACCACCATGCTTGGCTAATTGTTCCTATTTTTACCAGAGACAAAGTCTCACTCTTACTCAGATTGGTCTTGAACTCCTGAGCTCCAGCAATCCACCTGCCCTGGCCTCCTTTACTAGATTAGGAATGCCAGGATTACAGGTGTGCACCACCACATCTGGCTAATTTTTTCTATTTTTAAAGAGATGGGGTCTTATTCTTGCCCAGACTGTTCTCAAATTCCTGAGCCCAAGAGATCCTCCTGCTTTGGCCTCCTAAGAGTGTTAGGATTACAGGCATTACCCACTGACCCCAGCCTAGAAACTTTTTAAACCAAATCTTACATTGAAGAATAACACAGAAAAACAGATAAAAGCAGAGGTTTGGAGAGTAAGCAACTGTGATCCTAGTCTAAAAACTTCTTTGAAGTAGTGAAAGCCGACACCTTGCAACTTATAATAAATTACCAGGATAGATGCCCCTACATAGTCACAAGAACAGCTCTAATGACTGCCTGATCTCAAAACTTACTATTTAAACTATAATAAATTTCAACCCTTCATGGCTAAAAATAAATTTTTATACTGTGTTCTTATAAACTATGTGATTTTAGTTATTCCCAGACATTTTTATATGAATAAGAAACACTACCTTGTAACAAGAAAGTGAAACCAAGGCTTTTCATTCCTTGTTTGATGAACTAAACATACATGACTATTGATTTTAAGAACTCTCTTTTATGGCCATCTACAGCAAAATCGACCACAGACTACCTATTGTAGAGTGAAATGCCATAGAAGTTGATAAAACTAGGCTGGGTATAGAGGCTCATGCCGTTTATCCCAGCAATTTGGGAAACCAACATGGGAGGATCTCTTGAAGCCACGAGTTCAAGAATACCCTGAGCCACATAGTAGGAACCTGTCTCTATCAAAAAATAGAAAAATTAGCCTGGCTTGGAGGTATGTGCCTATAGTCCCAGCTACTCAGAAGGCTGAGCCAGAAGGTTTGCTTGAATCAAGAAGTTTGAGGCTGTAGTGAGCTATAATGAAGCCACTGCACTAGCCAAGGCAACAGAGGAAGATTCTGTCTCAAAAACAAAAACAAAGAAAAAAAGATGAAACCAAAAGTCAAAGATAGCCATTCATAACATTCTCAAAAGATGACAGTTCAGTAAGAAACAAGAGAAATGAAATAATGAAAACCAGAAGAAATCTAGATGTCCAATTATAAAAAAACCAGTTAATTATGGACTCTTGTTAAGCTATTTAAAATCACTGCTATGCGTTAAGAATCACATTCAAAAGCCCAGATTTATTAAACATATTGTGTTTAATATGTTTAATAAATCCAAGAAGTACCCATTATTTGGAAGAGGATAAGGATAAAAAGGAAAAGGTTATCTACCATGGAATACTACTCAGCCATAAAAAAGGTGGAGGCTTTACATCTTTTATATTTACCTGAATGGAGCTGAAGAACATTTTCCTTAGTAAAGTATCTCAAGAATGCACAGATTGGCTCAACTCCTATAGCACAGTGGTTACGGTGCTGCCCACATACACAGAGGCTGGTGGATTTGAACCTGACCAGGCCAGCTAAACAACAATGACAACTGCAACAAAGACAGCCAGGTGTGTGGTGGGCACCTGTAGTCCCAGGTACTTGGGAGGCTGAGGCAAGAGAATCACTAAAGCCCAAAAGTTGGAGGTTGCTGTGAGCTGTGATGCTACAGCGCTCTCTTGAGGACGACATAATGAGACTGTCTCACCAAAAGAAAAAAAAAAAAAAGAATGGACAGATTGGGCCCAGTAGTTCATAGCTGTAATCCTAGCACTCTCGGAGGCAGAGGAGAGTAGCTTGGGAATTATAGACTAGCCTGATCAAGAGACCCCATCTCTCCTAAAAATAGAAAAATTAGTGGGATGTTTTGGCAGGTGCCTATAGTCCCAGCTACTCGGGAGGCTGAGGCAAGAGGATTCCTTGAGCCCAAGAGTTTGAAGTTGCTGTTAGCTATGAAGACACATGGCACTCTATAAAAACAAAAAAGAAAAAAAAGAAAAAAGAGAAGAACAAAAGAATGGATAAGCAAACATCCCATGTATCTCATGTACTCAACACTAATTTGATACTAGTAGATGAACAACCACAGGCCCACATGAGAAAAACTAACACAATTGGCTCGGCACCCAAAAAAGCACAGTGGTTACGGTGCCAGTCACATATACTGAGGCTGGCGGGTTCAAACCCAGCCCAGGCCTGCTAAACAATAACAACTGCAACAAAAAACAGTCAGGCATTATGGTAGGCACCTGTACTTCCAGCTACTTGGGAGGCTGAGGCAAGAGAATCACTTAAGCCCAAGAGTTCGAGGTTGCTATGAGCTATGACGCCATGGTACTCTACCAAGGTCAACACAGTGAGACTCTGTCTCAAAAATAAATAAACAAATAAATAAACAAACAAAAGAAAAAAAAAGAAAAGAAAAAAAGAAACTAACACAATTAAATTCAAGAAGGAGGAAGGGGGGAGGGAGTCCAATAAGCTCCCACCTAATATGTACAATGTATGGGTAGTGAAGGACACAAGTATAACTTGGACTTTACCTTACAAATGCAAAACAATGTAACCTAATTGTGTGCTAATCCAAAATAAAAAAAAAATAAAAGGAGAAGGCAAAAAGAGAATGGGAGAGAACCATATCAAGTTGGTGCTTTATAAAATACAGATCTCTGGTTCCTAGAAATCATAAAATTATTGCTATAAAGACACCAGCTACAGAATTCATAACCAATGATGAGTGTGGAATTCAGATACCAGAGTTCGATAAAGAAAATTTTATCTAAAAGATTATATGGGTGAATCTCCCCCATCAAATATTAGTAAGTCAACTAAAGTCACCAGCACAGAAAGCCAAAGTAAAGGTGACAAGCACCTGCAAATCTTCATCAATGCTAGAAAGGCTGTTGACTTAGAAATCCAAGTGTGCCTTAGAGCTGCAAGAGGTGGTGAAAAGATCACTGGACTAGAATCAGGACATAGGGGTTTGAGGTTTCTAATCTATAAAACTAAAAAATCGGATAAATTTACTTCCCGAGGTGCTTCCATCTGCAAAATTCCTTACAATGCAAAACAAAATGTAGTAGCTGCTGAGCATGACTTAGGAGAGATGTGATCGTAAAGGGGAGGGGCAGCACCGTGAGTGCCCTCTCCAGATAAGTCCAACAAATTAAACTTACTTCACCCCATAATGCTGCTAAGTACTGCTTGCTTTCTGTGCTTCGTTGGGGACAAGAAGAAGAGCATTTCAGGAGGATAAGCAACAGATGGTAGGGTTAAGGTACTTGTTTTTAATCTCTTGTTTTCTTAGAGCTTCCAAATAGCAAATTTCATAGTACTTTAAAATATGACTCCCGTATCAGTCATATTTCATACAAATATAACGTCAACTATAAAAATATACATGAGGACATAAACTGGTAATATCTACAAAAATAAGTAGTTATAGTAGGATGTGAAATCGAAAACAATATTCTTGCACAATATTCTTTCACAAAAACATTGCTCTATTCTCTTTGCAACAAATAGCATTTCATGTACTCCCTTCTCTTATCTTCTCTCTCAATCTAAGTCCTAACAGAGCAGCTGAACACAGTTATCTATTTTGATGTACACAAAACATGAATAATGTTTTTAGATAAATCATAACTGGGTAATGTTTCCCACATATGATGCCAACCTCAAAATGTTCAACTCTCCAGAGACATGATGGCCTCTTGCAATTTATCTTTCCTAGCAAACTTACACCTTGGTGGTCACTACAGAGCCAGGTACCTGCCTTAGCCTCTCAGAGTGCTAGGATCATTGGTGTTAGTCACAGTGCCTTGCCCTTTGCATTTCTTGAGTTTCAGTGCTGTTACATGCAAATTTATTTTACTTACCAGACTCTTCTCAAAGCTCAGTATAATTTTAGTCTCTTTCTTCTTCAAGACATTCTAATGTGTCTTTGAAACAATCAATTTAGGGCCAGGTGTGGTGGCTCATGCCTGTAATCCTAGGTCTCTGGGAGGCTGAGGTGGGTGAATTGTTTGAGCTCAGGAATTTGAGACCAGCCTGAGCCAAAGTAAGACCTTGTCTCTTATAATATCCAGGCACTGTGGCGGACACCTGTAGTCCCAGTTACTTTGCAGGCTGAGGCAAGAGAATTACTTGAGCCTAAGAGTTTGAGGTTGCTGTGAGCTATGACGCCATGGCACTGTATTGAGGGTGACAAAGTGAGGTTCTGTCTCAATTTAAAAAAAAAAAAAAAAAAAAAAATCAATTTACAACAAAATACATTAACCTTTGGCTTTACCAATGTGTAACTTTTCTGAGAGGTAGAACATCCAATAATTAAGCTGCTTTCCAAACATTTAAACACACTAACATTTAACAAACCAGGATACTTGATTTTGGAATTAGCCTTTTACTAAAACAAGTAGCTACAAACATCTATAAATCTTAAAGAGAAGGGAAGACAATGTTCCCTGTCCAGGAATTCTACCAAAAGACCTGACAGCAGGGTCTTGAAGAGATATTTATGCATCCACATTCATACAGCATTCTTCACAATAACCAAAGCCTAGAAGCAATCTAGGTGTCCATCAATGGGTGAACAGATAAACACAATGTGGTTACATATACAATGGAATATTAATATTATTCAGCTTTAAAAAGGAAGGAAATTCTGATACATGGTACAACATGGATGAAACTTGAAGACCTTATGCTAAGTGAAATAAGCCACTCACAAAAAGACAAGTACCGTATGAAATCAGTTACACGAGGTACCCAGACTACTTACATCTATAGAGACAGAAAGTAGAATGGTAGCTGCCACAGACTAGGGTAAGGAGAGAGGGAGAGTTGTTTAATGGAATAAAGTTGAGTTTTACAAAATTAAGAGTTCTGGAAACTGGAATTATAACAATGTGAATGTACTTAAAACTATTTACTGAACTGTACACTTAAAAAAACTCAGGTAAATTTTGTGTTATGTGCAATAAAAAAATTTTTTCTTGTGTTTTGCTGCAATAAAAAAAAAAATCTTCCCTATGTCCCAAAGCTAAATCCTAGGGTTGAAAGCTCCTTTAGTTTTAAACTACCACATTATCCATCACTTCAACAACATGTGGCAGGGTGAAGAGTCAAGCGAGACAAATAGCTGTTTTTGAGTACCTTATCCTGCTTAATGACAGGTGTGTTGTCCAAAATAATTAGCTTTTAAAAGGAATGGCCAACCCTTCCTTTGGAACTAGTTAGTGATCTCAGTTTTCCTTCATTAAGTTCTTGACAGCTCAATGTCTTCACATCTGTCACTGTTTGGCAGACTGATTTCAAGAACATAAATCGCTTCAAGGATTAGGCAACAAATTTATTATGGTTCATGAGACATAGCTGAACCCATCTGTTTTCTAATCAAAAGCCATATTTGAATCAGTTTTGTTCCATCACAAGACCATACTAATGGGAGCAATATAATCATAAGTTATTTTCCTCTTTTCTATCTGTGTAGTAGAGATGGTCACAGGAAACACAAATCAATTAAAGACATGAGAGCATCCTCAGAAATAGGATCTTTGCAGATTATAAGATCTACTATCTTTGCAATCTTTATCTGTCTGTTCTTCAGACCACATTTTCTCTCTCATTTTGCAAAACTCCTACTTTCAGAGGAAAATATGTTTCCTCTGAGACATGGTTTCTTTTAGAGTTACAAAGGGAATATTCTTATGTTGTAATAACCAACTTACCTTAATCTTTTTTTAAGTTGTAAACTATCATGAATAATCCTTTTAACAAACTCTAATTCACCTCCTTCTGCCATGATCTCTGTGATACCTCCTGTATTTACAGAACTAGGTGGAGGTCTTCGAGGATTTCGAGAGTTTACTCCCTGAAAAGCAAGAAAAATCTGGTGAAAAATGTTTATATCTTAAGAACCAAATCTTTAAATATACTCTAAAAAAATCGTATGGAGATAGATCAAAAAACTAAAAGTAGAACTAGCATTTGATCCAGCAATCCCAGGACTGGGTATTTGCCCAAAGAAAACGTCATTTTGCCAAAAAGATATCTACACTCAAATGTTTATTGCAGCACAATTCACGACTGCAAAGATGTAGAACCAACCCAAGTGCCCATCAATGTATGAGTGGATTAATAAAATGTGGTATGTATACCATGGAGTACTATTTAGTCACACCAAAAAATGGTGAGCTAATACCTTCTGTAACAATCTACATGGTACTGGAGACCATTTTCCTTAGTGAAGTTTTGCAAGAATGGAAAACCAACACCATACATACTCACTATTAAATTGGAACTAATGGATCAACACCAATGTTGATCAACGGGAAAGCAAGCAGGTGGGAGAGGGCGGGGGGAAGAGAGGTTAATCACATCCAATGGATTCAATGCACTCTATCCAGGTAAGTGGCAAACATAGCTTTGACTCAAACTGTACAAAAGCAATTCATGTGACCAAAACATTTGTACCCCCATAACATTTTGAAATTTTTAAAAAAGCTCACAGCTGGGCGTGGTGTCAAGCCTATAAACCCAGCACTTGGGAGACTGAGGCAGGTGGATTGCCAGAGCTTCTGAGTTTAAGAACAGCCTGAGCCAGACCAAGACACAGAATTGTAGAAAAGGTTTGCAAAAACATTACCTATTAAGGGACTTGTATCCAGGATATATAAAGAATTGTTACAACTTAATTATAAAAAGAAAAGTAACCCAATTTAAAAATGGTCAAAGGTTTAAGGTTTAAGTTTGGGGTTGCTATGAGCTGTGACACCAGGGCACTTTACCGAGAGTGACATAATGAGACTCTGCCTAAAAAAAAAAAAAAGGTCTAAATAGGCATGTCTCTAAGACATACAGATGACCAACAGGCACATGAAAAGATGCTCAACATCATCCACCATTAGGGAAATACTAATATAAAATACAAAAATAATAATACAAAGCCACAAAGAGATTCTACCTTATACCCACTAGATGGCTATAATCAAAAAGAAAGATAAGTGTTGAAGAAGATGTAGAAAATTGGAACTGTCATAAACTGCTGCTGGTGCAAATGTAAAATGGCACAGTCACTTTGGAAAACAGTCTGGCAGTTCCTCAAACAATTAAACATTTAAACAATTAAACCATATGACCCAGCAGAAATGTATATCTACCCAGGAGAAAAGAAAACCTACATCCACAGAAATACTTGTAAAGAAATGCTCACAGCAGCATTTGTTTATAAAAGCCCCAAAGTAGAAATTACCCAATGTCTATCAATGGGTGGATGATAAGTAAAATGTGACATATCCATACGATAGAAGGTTATTTGACAAGAGAAAGAAATGAAGCACTGACATGTGCTACAACTTGGATGAATCTTGAAAATATACAGTTCTTAGTGAAAGATTGTCAGTCACATAAAAAAGCATTACAGAATTCCATTTATATGAAATGTGTAAAACAGGGAAATCTGGAGAAACGAAGCAGACTGGCAGTTGCCGAGGCCTAAGGATACTGAGGAGAAACTGAGTGACTGCAAACGGCTAGGAGTTTTCCTTACAGGGTAATAAAAATATTCTAAAATTGCCTGTGATCATGGCTACACAACTCTGTGAACTTAGTTTTGATGCTAGTAGTGTTCTATTTCTTCCTTTGGACACTGGCTCCATAGGAGTGTTCACTTTGGAAAATCAAGTCTAAACTTGTGACCTGTGTGCTTTTATGTATCTGAATTATTAAAAGGGCAATTGTACTCCAGGGTGTGGTTATTTTAGTTCATACAAAATAGTTCATGCACTGAAGGCTAAAATTTAGACTTTCTTAAAATTTGCTTCAGTTTGTTTCAATCCAGAAAGTGGGTATTGTTAACTTTTTTTTTTTGAGATAGAGTCTCAAGCTGTTGCCCTAGGTAGAGTGCCAGGGAGTCATAGCTCACAGCAACCTCCAGCTCAGGCTCAAGCAATCCTCTTGCCTCAGTTATTCTATTTTTAATAGATACATATTCTCACTTTTGCTCAGGCTGGCCTTGAACCAGTGTTTAATTTAAAACTAATTAAAATTATTTTAATTAGACAGGTGTAGTGGCACATGTCTGAAGTCTCAGCTACTCAGGAGGCTGAGGTGAGAGTCCATACTCCTAGGTCACAGGAGTATAGGAATTTGACAACATCCAGCTATTTTTTTTTTATTGCAGTTGTCATTGTTTAGCTGGCCTGGGCTGGGTTCGAACCTGCCAGCCTCAGTTCACGTGGCTGGCACTATAACTGCTGTGCTGGGTGCTAAGCCTTTATTGGTATTTTTTATTGTTGTGCTATTTTTTTTTTATTTTTTTCCTTCCCCAAATACATACATACTTACATATATTATATATATTATATATATATATATATATATATATATATATATATATATAATATATACATATATTTTTTTTTTTAGACAGAGCCTTAAGCTGTCACCCTGGGTAGAGTGCTGTGGCATCACAACTCACAGCAACCTCCAACTCCTGGGCTAAAGCGATTCTCCTGCCTCCACCTCCCAAGTAGCTGGGGCTATAGGTGCCTGCCACAACACCCGGCTATTTTTTGGTTGCAGCCATCATTGTTTGGCAGGCCAGGGCTGGATTCGAACCCGCCATCTCAAGTGTACGTGGCTGGCGCCTTAGCTGCTTGAGCCACAGGCACGGAGCCCCCAAATATTTTTGATCTGTGGTTGGTAGAATCCACAGGCAGAACCTGCAGATACAAAATCCACAGATACAGAGAGCCAAATGAACCTCAAACCAAAATATACTAACTGATAGAACTTCCAAAGCCAGGTACGGTAGCCTGCGCTATAGTCCCGGCTACCTGGGAAGCTGAGGTGTGACGAATGCTTGAGGCCCAGCTGGGCAACAAAGCAAGACCCTATCTCAAAAAAATAAAAGTTGCTCTTTGCTCTTATTTCTGCAAACAAGGAAAAATTAAGTAAGTGTTCAATTACTTTAAAGCAGAAGACATTTTACCTTAGCCTCCAACTGATTGGCAAAAAAGGGAGGGTTACACATACAAAAGTCATAGATTATCTCAGATTCTTCTTTGAGAGCATCCATCAGGAGTGTCTTCTGTGGCACTTTTACCACTAGGAGAAAAAACAGAACTGTTAGACTATTAATGTTGTGGTGTTTTAAAACATAGTCATATTCTGCATCATGATGTTTTAGTCAACAATGGACCAGAACACTGGGTGCAGTGGTTCATGACTGTAATCCAGTGACTTGAGAAGCAGAGGTGGGATCATCGCTTGAGGCCAGGAGTTTGAGACAAGCCTGGGAAACACAGTGAGTCCAGCTCTCTAAAAAAATTGTTTTAATTAGACGGGTGTGGTGTCACACGTCTGTAGTCTCAGCTACTCAGGAGGCTGAGGGGAGAGTCCATACTCCTAGGTCACAGGAGTATAGGAATTTGAGGCTGCAGTGAGCTGTGATCATACCACTGCACTCTAGTCTGGGCAACAAAGTAAGACTTCATCTCAAAAGAGAGAAAGAAAGTGGACGGGATATATGACAGTGGTCCCATAAAATTATAATATCATAGTTTTACTTTACCTTTTGTATTTAGATACACAAATATTAACAACTGTGTTAAAATTGCTTACATTATTGTATACAGTATTCAGTACAAGATGCTGTGCAGGTTTCTAGCCAGGAAGGAATAAGCTACACCACGCAGCATAGGTGTGCAGCAGGTGATACCATCTAGGTTTGTGCATGTACACTCTAGCATGTTCACAGGGTGACAAAATCCATCTAATGCCATTTCTCAGAATTTATCCCTGTCATTAAGCAATGCATGACTGTATGTTTACTGCTCCCTTCAAGAGGTGGAGTTTAATTTCCCTCTCTTTGAGTGTAGGCTACACTTAGTAACTCAACTTTGTAGAAGAAAATATAACGTAAGTGACAGGGTGGCACTTCCAAAGCCAACTCATAAGAAGCAATATGGCTATCACCTCACCCTTTCTCCTGAATTACTCACTCTAGGAGAGTCAAGGTCAACTGACATGCTTTAAGGACACACAAGTAGCTCCTTTGAGACATCCACAGGCAATGATCTAGGATTTCCTTCCAATAGCCATGTAAGGGAGCCATCTTGGACATAACTCTCTATTACCTACTCAATAAGATGAGATCTCAACTACTAATATTTATGCACCCAACCACAATGCACTTCAATTTATAAGAGAAACAATAACAGACATGAGCAACTCGATTTCCTCCCTCAAAGGGTAAAAAGTTACGTCCCAGTCAGTAGCAAACCTTTAAAATGTGAAAGACCTCTGTGTTTATACTCTGGGGAGGGCCAGTCTGTAGTGCACTCAGTAGCTAGTCTTGTGGAGAGAAGTGCTGTAGGGCCTAGAGTAGGTTGTGGCATATTTCAAGCCAAAAGAATAGTATCAGTACCTTAATCTTGTATGTTGTCCGGGGACTAAAACATGGTATTAGAGCTTAGTCACAGAAAAGCCTCTGACAGTTTTCTTACCTTATTCCAGGACTTGTAAGGGCTTGTGGGGGCAGAGGAGCTTTGGAGTCCTGTAGACATCAAAGGCCACCACCACCCTGGTAGGTAGGCCAGAGACCTCATCAAGAAGTTCAGCAATCACTGTCCTTTATGGGAATGGGCAGCCCTGAGGTTCCTGGGCTGATGGACACAGGGAAAAAGAAGGCTTCAACAGGCCTTCTTTTTGTGTGAGGATACGTCATTAGAAGTGGACCATCCTATAAACCCCAAATGATTCTCCTGGGAATTTTGTTAAGATACAAATCCTCATTCCTTAGGTCTAATGTGGTGCCTGAAATTGTGCATTTCTAACAAGTTCTCAGGTGCTGTTGATCTTGCTAGTTTGGGAACCGCACTTTGAGTAGCAAGACCATACTGTATGAGTCAGTAGGGAATGAGAAAGAAGCATCTCAGAAGCTTGGCACTTAATGCTCTGTCCCTTGGATTCTCGTGAGATCCAGATGGCAGGAAGATAGTTGGGTGAGAAATAAAAACCTTGTGTCTGGGCCATAAAGTGCCTGTAAGAAACTGGATCCTGAGCCCCCTCTTTATTGATAACTTTCTAATGAGCAGAGATTGGCATGGAGACAGAGAAAGGCCTGGGCTGCCAAGGGGCCCCCTACCATTGGAGTTGCTGGTATATGGTTGGCATAGGAGGATGACTACGAGGGGCTGCAGGCTGCCTTGGTGTAGGCATGGGCCCTTGTCTGCTTTGGAAAATTTGAAATGTAGAGAATGCCCTAGGTTCCTTATTCATTTGGTTTTGGTGGAGTGCCTGATGTTCTTTAAAAGTGGCTGCCTGACAATTGCTTTTTATATTAAGTATGTCTTTTAGGCTTTATTAGGTAGAATATTTCTTTCTTTCTTTCTTTTTTTTTTTAGAGACAGAGTCTTACTTTGTCACCCTTGGTAGAGGCCGTGGCATCACAGCTCACAGCAACCTCCAGCTCTTGGGCTTAGGTGATTCTCTTGCCTCAGCCTCTGAGTAGATAGGACTACAGGTGCCCGCCACAACGCCTGACTATTTTTTTTGTTGCAGTTTGTCTGGGGCTGGGTTTGAACCCACCACCCTCCGTATATAGGGCCAGTGCCCTACTCACTGAGCCACAGGTGCTGCCCATAAATCTTTCTGTTTATTTATGTATTTATTTATTGTTGTTGTTGCAATTTTTTTTTATTTGGCTGGGGCTGGGTTTGAACCCGCCACCTCCGGTATATGGGGCCAGCACCCTACTCCTTGAGCCACAGGCGCCACCTGTTTTTTTTTTTTTTTTTTATTCTCTCTACTCTGTTAGACCCCTCAAGGAAAGAGAGGCCACTGTAAGGCCAACCTGACATCCTGAGGAGAACTTTTCTTTCTTTCCACATACAAAAGTCACATGAGTAAGGACAAGTGTAACCATGCAGTAGGTAGAATACTTCATAGCTTCCCATTCTGAAGGGGGACTGTTCTGTGGGCTTTAGCCCACCTGCAACAGTGGTTAGTGGCAGGGTCAAACTAGAGAGAACAGAATATTCATACTATCATCAAGAATCCCTAACATGTAGAATGTAAACATCTCAAAGCATACTGGCCAATTGTCTTACAGGTTTGTTAGTACAGAAGCATATTGTTATCAAAGGAATCTGTAGTCAATGGTGTGAGCAAATGTGAATTAACTGAATTGTTCATCTTTGCTTCTTACTGCTTGTTATGCTCCCCCACTCTGGCATATGTAAACTATGGGGCCTTTGGGGTTTTAGGAAAAACAACAGTTCTTTTAGTTATAGTAGTAAATAGTCAATTTATTTCACAGCATGATTTTTGGCAGAATAGATAGCTGTAGAAGTATCAAGCTGTGAGGCATAATAAAAAATAATTTGCTCTTATATAACAATTTTAATTTCAGAATTTCTTCTCATTTTTGGTGTATATTTTTATTTTTTATTATACATATTTAATGAAGGATACTTGAGGGACAAATGGTAATTTCTTTACTTTGCGAATTGGGAAAGTAAGGTACCGTGAGAGTAATTGACTGGTTTGAAGACTCAGAGTTTTCGTCAGAACCAGCGGTAAAATGCAGATCTTGTGACTTTTAGCTCAATTCCCTTTTACTCAGGTTTTCAAAGGATGAGTTATGTCCCCAGATGATTAGGAAACATGGATCCTGATGATTCTGGAACAGTGCAGAGTACCCAGTGGCTTCTCATCTTCCACCCGTCCCCTTGTGCTAGATCCTAGAGATACAAGCTGAAATAGGTCAAGGCTGGTTGGGAAGGGGATGGAAACAATTATGGTACGGTCTGTGGATGGAAACAGAAATACTGCATTGTTATGGGAGCACCAAACTCTGAGAGAATTGGGGAAGGTTTCTAGAGGTTACATTTTAACTAAGGCTTGAAGGATGGAAATGAAGAGAGAGGTTTTGTTTCGTTTGTTTTATTTTAGGATGAGAATGATTTGGGCTGAAAACGATTTGGTAAGACAAGATTTTGAAAATTTTAGGTATAAAGTGGGAACATACGGATCTAGGCTTTCTCTTGGCTGAGTGCTGTATCCCTTTACTAACTATCCTAGGTATTAGGAAAATCTGGGACTCCTAGCTGTTCTTAAGATCCTGCTCTCGAGAGAGACCAAAAGGAAATCTGTAGACCCACTTTGCAGAGGCTCATGGAATTTGCTCTCTCCTTTGTAAAATTTTCAATCTTTCTGTTGGCCATTGATTTGATTTTCTTTCATTCTTTTTTCTTTTCTCTCCTTTCTCTTACCCAGTTCATTGTCCGCAACCATTACCCATCCTTTTCTTCATCTTTTGATTGACCATACTAAGTTTATCCTATTATTTTCCTTCTTTTAATACCCTAATATACAGTATATTATAAATAAGCATATATAAGCCCTATGGGTACTGAAAATGCTAACTTTTTGGTGCTTATGTGTATCAGGTACTGTATTTAGTGCCTTGCACCATTCCTTACTGCACTGTCATCTCTATCCCTGTATTGTGAATGAGAAAACTAGGGCTTAGTTTAAACATCTTATTTAATGAACATATAACTAAGAAGTGTAGAGCTGGGATTCAGATTTACATGTCCCGATTTCATGATCACTTTAATATTTGTTATTCCAGAGATATCAAGGAGAGTTATTTGACCTACAAATAGATAAATAGCTAATATAAATATTAGCATAAATTTAGAAAATAGCAATATATGCTTTAGCATTAGGTAGTATCTTAAGTTGCTATCACAGGTAAAGCTGACTCTATTAATTGAAATGACCAAAGGCCTAATATTAGTCTCATAAAATAAACAATTTATGGAAAAAAATTAGAATTCTTGGCCATGTGTGCTTTGAAATGAAGATCAGTGAGGAAATATCTGTGAAGCACTTTCCAGCTACACAGCCTGACCCCTATGTCGTCCATGTTGGCTGGTCCCTAGACTCTTGTAGCACCCAGCTAGGCAAAGAGCCTTTCTCCTGTGGCTGTGGAGGCACTGGGAAGAAACCTACCAATAGGTTTGACAACTACATAGACAAGTTCGCAGAGAATGATGTGATTAGCTGCTTTGTGGATTTTGAAGGTGGAAATGATGTGGAACTTTCATTTATTAAGAATGAGAAGTGGATGGGGATTGGCTTCCGAATCCAGAAGGAAACTTTAGGGGGTCAGGCCCTCTACCCTCATGTCTTGGTGAAGATTTATGCAGTGGAGCTCAACTTTGGGCAGAGGGCAGAGCCCTACTATCCTGTCCTCCCAGGGTTTACCTTCATCCAGCACCTTCCCCTTAGTGAGTGGATCTGGGGCACCATTGGACCAAAGAGCAAGGCAGAATGTGAGATTCTGATGATGGTAGGCCTCCGTGCTGCTGGCCAAGACCACAGTGGGCCATTAAACATGCGGCTTCCAGCCCTTCTAAGAAGTGTAACCGCCAAAGCCCTCATGGATAAAATGTGGGTGATGGGCCTGTGTCAGCAGCAGAACTATGCTGACTGCTGGGATGTTCTGATCCAGCAGGTGACCCAATGGCTCAACCGCCTTATCCAGATTGCTGCCTGTAAGAAAATGAAGCTATATCCTAGATCAGACATATGTTATGAGTCAGCCCAGAGACGAAAATGGGACCATTTGAAGGCTTTCAGTGCAAAGCTATTGTAATTTGTCACACTGATGAAGACCTGAAAGACTGAACAATAAAGTGAACTGATGAGGAAGGGAAGGATGTCCCTGATCGTGCAGTCTTAGAAATGAAAGCCAACTTCACCTTGCCAGATGTTGGGGACTTCCTGGATGAGCTGCAGTGGGAAGAAGCAGACAAGTGGGTGAGACAATACAATGCGGAAGGCTGCAAGGCGGGGTCACCTCCTGAGAAGGGCCTTCCGGGGCTATGGGGATGATGGTGGCTTTCAGCCCTATAACAACTGAGGCCCCCCTGGGGCAACCTAGGAGGCTTCTAGAATCGAGGAGAAGACAACTGCTGAGGAGGTTTCAACACAGTGGAGATGGTGGCTGTAGCCAGAACCGCTGGGGTAGCAACAACCGGGATAACAACAGCTTCAATAACCGAGACAGCTACAACGGGGCTCCCTATCAACAGCCACCACCACAGCAACTGCTGCCACCACAACCACTACCCTAGCAGCCTCCATAGCCACCCAGCTATAGCCCTGCTCAGAATCCCCCAGGGGCCAGCAGCTACAATAAGAACAGCAACATCCCCTGGCTTGAGAGCCAATACCAGCACCCCCACTGTTAGCAGTTATAGCCCTCCACAGCAGAGTTACAGCCAGCTACCCTACAACCAAGGAGGTTATAGTCAGGGCTACACAGCCTCACCTCCACCACCTCCTCCACCACCTCACTACAACCCAGCCCCCTATACCCCACCACCAACCCCCACTGCACAGACCTACCCTCAGCCCAACTATAACCACTATCAGTAGTATGCCCAGCAGTGGAACCACTACTATCAGAACCAGGGCCAGTGGCCACCATACTATGGGAACTATGCCTATGGGAGCATACAGGGTAGCATAAGCACACAGTAGCCAGTATGCCCAGAGGCTCCCAGAGGCCTCTGCCGGCATCCTCCACCAGTGCCTGCCATGGCCTCTCCTCTACTCCCATGATGTCCAGTGGTGCTGGGGATGGGGTCATCTCAGGCTGCCTCCCTCTGGCCCACTGCCTCTCTTGTGAGGGGCTTCTTCCCCCTACAGAGGGCCAGGCATTTTTTCCTCTAGATTCAACCACGAAAACAATGTCCTTTCATTTTCTTTTTCTCCCTTCCCTTAACCCTCCAATCTCCCACCCCCTCTTCTTCCTGCTTTCTTCCTTTTGACTAAATAATTCCACCCCCTCCTGATCATACATTGAGGCTATGGCGACTGAGGGAGGGAGACCCCTTTCTTATTCACTCATCCCAACCTTGTTCCAGCCCCTCAGCTTCCCAAACCTTCATGCAGTTGGTTGTAAATTCTTCTTGGATCTCTTTTACTGTCAACTTTTCAGGATTAAAAAAATAATAAAAAACTTAAAAAATTTAAAAAGAAATGCGGAAGGAGAAAGCAGTGACTTTTTTTGGGTAATTATGCTTTTTCTTAATTTTTAGAATTTGTCTGTTTTTACTATGGGTCAGCTGTTGATATTTTTCATCAAGATAATTTCTTTGCTGAGTTAAGATGACCGAGGTGACTGAGGAAAAGCTATACCCTCAACAAAACACACAAAAAACAAAACCCACAGAATCATTAACCTAACTTTTTATACAATGTCTCAGTTTCCCATAACTCTGTATACAAGCTTTTGTGTTCAGTTGAATTGTAACTGCTTTTTTTATTCGGAGAGTGTGTGAATACAAAGCTCTCTGGTGGGGATTAAGTGGGTGAGAGGGAAGAAGGGGAGGTAGGAGAGACTCCTTCCCTTTAGAACATGAAGTTTCTCTAGTTGCCTCTTCATCGATCTCCCAGGTGCCAGACCCAAAAGTTTTTCCCACAATAATCCTCTGATTATTTTTACTTACTCTTGACCCAGTTAAATTCTTATGGTCATATTTTAGGACTGAGAAGTACTACAGCTTATCAGGGCATATGGAGACCGGTGTTGAGAAGGAGTCAGAACCTTACCAGACATCTACTCTAGATTCTAGATGAGATACTAAGAGGGCTGATCCTCTTAGGTTGAATCAGAAGTATAGCTTGTGGGTCAAGGCACAGAGTCAAAGGAGTTACAGACCCAGATACCTTCCTGGCTCATTGGCAGCAGATCCCAAATTCACAATGGCACAGGTATTCAGAAGGCAGGTAGGCAGTTGTCATGTGAAAGAGAGTAGATCCTTTGGACTTTAGGGCAGAGTTCTAATTCTGGGAATGTGAGACTATCCTATTATTAGCAGAATGGTAGAGGCAGCCACTGGGCTGGGAGCCAAGGACAGGGTTTGATCCCCAGGTTAGAACCACATTGGGAGCAAGACCCAAAGTAGAAGAGCAGCTCTGAAACAGAATTCTAGCCTTTTTGTGGGTATACCAAAGGACACTTAGCTCTGGCACCTTAGATCTGGGAGGTAGGTTAAAAGCCACGCCCTTTCATAGAGAAACCAAAGTTCTTTCAATATTGCCTAGCTTGACTGGGAACTAGTTGATGTCAACCTGTGATTGGCCTAGAGAAAGTCATGAGAGTAAAGGAAACCTCCAAGAGTATATTAAAATTAGACTCAATTTGGTAAAACAATGTGAAATAGAACCTGACTAGCTGAAGAGGCGGATTTCAAGTGAAAATTTTACTCATTTGCAACTTTGCTTCTATCTTCTTTTTACTGTGTTTTAAAAATATAGTAAAGAATCTGCTTGATATATTGATATCTACTGGAAATCTATGATACTGGGGACCCATTCATTTATCCCACATGTATTTGTTGAGCACTCACATTGTACTGAGAAGATAAAAGTGGTAATAAATCAGTCAAGTACTTTGTTGGCTAAGTCTAAATTCTCTCGAGACAGCATTATTTCACCTGACTTACAGCAGAGTAAACTCTACATGATTTATGGGTAGGGATCAGGGACGATTATTCTATATTTTCTAGCATGTCTGTTGTGCAGTTACTAAGACAACTTATTTTTATGCAGAGATATGAACATTTTAGCAAGGGAGTAATAGATAGAAGTATAGGTGAGTATTTTGGAAGAGATTGGCACAGAAAGAAGGAAATAACTTGAGTTTGAAAGAATAAAGGAAGTGTTGATAGCAGTGACTGACTACTCTTGTTATAAATAAAACAAACAGAAAAATCAAAGTGCACATTTAATCCCTAATTTTCAGTGGCTGGTTCAAAACTTCTTAAAGTCATATGAAATTGGTTTAACACAGTAAATTGTTTCCTTTAAGTGATTGTTTTAAAGTTTTTTCTTCCAAGTTCTTCTTTAAATACACACCCATCATACTAGATTATATTTAATCCAATCTCTTATATAACCACTATCATTTTGGATTGTTCTCAATTCCAGTGGAATTAGGATTTCTTAGAACTGTTTGGTTTCTTGGCCTGCATGGCAAGCCTAAAAAAGACTTGGAAGGTACTTAATGATGCAAGGCAAGGTCTTTGGAGCCTCTACCCAGACAAGTATGGTAGGGAAGGTATATCCACTACCATGATCAGATTTTCCCAAGATTGTTATATACACAAGCCTATTTTTAACAGTCATCTTTTCTTGTTCATTATTGCCAGCTCTGGGATCAGATACTTCAGGTTCTTGCCTGCTTTAAACATGTCTTCAGATCTCTGTAATTCAAATTGAAATGTCTAAAATAAGGAATGTACCATTTAAGGACAGAGTAGCTTATTTGTGCTGGGAAACTCCCAATTAATATTTTAGGATTATTTGCTAGAAAACTTACAATTCATTTTTCCTTAATGCCTTGGAGATGGTTTGATGAAATTCACATTTATTATAATGAATGAGTTAATGTAGATAAAGTGCTTATAGCAATGATAGCACATTGTAAGTGCTTCAGAAATATTGGATATTCTTCTTAGAAATGAGGACTGAGAATCATAGTTGGCCAAGATCATATGATAAATCATTTATTATTTCTATCTCTTGAGTGTATCTCTGATAACACTTATATCAGACATAAAATATTGACATAAAATGTTGGTGTCTCAGATGTCTCTTTGAGCTATCTGAATTTCTGGACAATTATACGGTAGGCAAGGTTATACTCTGGAATGTGTGGTTTATTTCTTGCTTATGCTCATTGACCATCAGGATTATCTAGGAAGTATGCTTTGCATTATCTTTACTCCAGAGCCCCAGCAGGATATTACTGATACCATCAGAATATTCCCTTTTTCTGTGGCAGAAGGATATAGCCAAGGAAGGCTGCATTTAAAATGCCTTGGTCCGGTGCCCATTGATCCATGAATGTATTAATAAATTGTGGTATATGTATACCATGGAATATTATGCAGTGTTAAAGAAAGATGGAGACTTTACCTTTTTCATGTTTACATGGATAGAGCTGGAACATATTCT